>JANDJZ010000647.1:0-21977 GCA_027943245.1 Acanthamoeba sp. SK_2022b | reverse complement strand
TAGCACCCTGCCATCAACGTCGCCTTACTTCAATTCAACTCCGACCGCAACACCGACGCCAACGTCTTGGCCCTCCTTTTTGCCATCCTTCACACCTTCGCCTTCTCCTTCTCCATCTTCATCGGCCTCTCCCTCCAGATCGCCCGTGCATTCGCCAACGCCTTCCCCCTTGGTATCGGAGTTATGCCACCAGCGCGTCGCAGGATCGTTCCAGGCCGCCTCCGTGGCCTCGTTCGCTTGGTTCGGTTACGATCTCGCCCCGGTTCTGTCTGCGCTCCTCAACGCTTCGTCTGTCCCTGCGCGGCTGCGCTACTTCGCCGTCTGGCTCGACCACTTGGCCTACGCAGCACCGAACGCCCTCTCTTTCGGCTTTACCATCGACGTGTTGAGGAACGAATCGTCGTTGCTCACTCCTCAGGTCTTCCCGCTCACGATGAGTGCGCTCGACCTTATCACTGGCGGCCCCTTCGACTCGCCGCACTTGTCGCTCAACATGTCCCTCTCCTGCTGGGAGCCCGTTGTCCAGCGCTGCGTTCAAGTTATGGCCAAGCTCGAGTCTGGCGCTCCCTTCGCTTCGCTCAATGATACGCTACCGTTCAGTCTACAGCTCACCTCGGCTCTGGAGCGCGAGTTTGACCAAGTCACGGTCGACCTGCAGTCGTTCGTGGCGGTGCCGCTCGAAGCACCAGACACGCTCCAGATTGCCTTCTCCGTGGCTTACCAGATCAAACAGGCGAAGGAGAACGAGGCCGCTCCCAGGCTGAACCTTGCGCTCAACGCCGCTCTCCAAGGTCTAGTGACGGTGTCGGCGGACGCTCCTCTGTTTGAGGTTAACTTCACTGGCACGCCTTGCCATTAAACTCAAACGCCAGCCTCACGGCAATATAGTATTGGGCCACCAACGAGTTTGCATCTTTGGTAAGGTAGTGTACAAAAGGGAGTAGGGAATGGCACAACCGAACCGAGTCTTCAGGCTGCTCATGCAGTGTACATCTCGTTGTGGAACTCTGCCTGGTTGTCGGTGAACAGGCCGTTGGTCTGGGCAGCGCCCTGCTCGGCGAACATGGCGCTCCCCACGGGCAGCGCGACGGCGGCAGCGGCGCGGTTGATGTGCCGGTAGACTGCGTAGGCGGCTCCCACGATTGCTGCAGCGGCGCCCACAGCGGCCACTCCTCCAGCAACGGCGCCTACGGCAATGCCAGCGGTCGCTCCTGCGCTCAGCCCGGTGCTGGAAGCCGGGCTGGGCGTTGCAGAGGGGGTGGAAGACGAACTGGGCGATGGGGTGGGAGTCGCCGAAGGCGAGGGAGTGGCGGATGGCGACGGCGTGCTCGATGGTGAAGGAGTGTTACTGGGCGTTGGGGTGACTGAAGGCGTAGGAGTGACCGATGGCGACGGTGTGCTTGATGGCGAAGGAGTGCCACTGGGCGTCGCGCTGGCCGTTGCTGTCGGGGTCGGGCAGTCGGTAGGCACCTGCAAACCAGACGCGTGTTAACAATCAGACCACCACATTACACTTGAGCGATGACTGCAGGACGTACGCCGTTGGTGCAGCAGGTGGCGTTAGTGATGTACTTCGTGTTGTTGACGCACACGCAGTACTGGCATGAACCAGCCGTGCAGGTCTCGCCCGTGGGGCAAAAGTCGAACCCGCACGAAGATGGCCGATTGGCCGGCGTGAGCAGGGCGTTGAAGTACATGCGCCTGGTCGGGGAGATACACGCTGGGCTGAGTCTTCTCCCTCCAGGGCCAGATCACATATCAGAAAGAGGACTGTACCTGCCGTTGGCCAGCGCGGCCGAGGCGGACGTCCACTCATGACCTCCCATGTAGAAGATGAGGCCTCCGGACAGGTCCGTGGTGAGCTTGGCCGCAGCGGAGATGGTCAAGTTCAGGCCTTGGTAAGCCACCACGGAAGGGTTGTTCACTACGTGCGCGTAGGCGTTGTTCTTCCAGATGCTGCCAGCTGTGTGGTTAGCACAAAGGGGCTTGTGTGCCTCTGAGTAGCTGAGGTCGGCTGTACCTAGACTGGGCGGCTATGGCCGCGCTCGAGCCGGCCGTGAGGTTTGAGGGCAGGTAGACGTAGACATCCGTGACGTAGCCGTCGTTGGCGCCGTCGATGTCGCCAAGGAACTGCGAGAAGGGCAGATCCGGGTAGAGGTACTGGAGGTTGGTGTTGTAGGTGTCTGAGTTCCCGATGCCGTAGTTGGTCATGAAACCTCCGCTTGTGTTTTCGTAGCTCTTGGTTGCTAGAGGGCACAATGTGAGACCACGCGAGAGCGACCGATGACCGTAAATCAGCGCTGTACGTACAGGCACACTGGGCGTAGAAGTTGCCGCCGCTCAGCACGTAGCTCTGCACTGCGCTGAAGTACACCGGCGCGCTGCTGCTGTCGTACACGTAGTGCGGCTCGACAAAGGTGGTGTAACAGGTGGTCGAGTTGAGCGACGAGATTACCGACGAGGCCTGCGAGGCCGACGCGATCGTGTAGTGCGTTCCCTCCACGAGGCCTTTGCGATAGCATGATGTCAACCCACTTGAATTGGACGGACTGGGCAAGCGGGGGAGTGGTACCGGCGGCGATGAGCGGGTTGGCGATAGTAGAGCCGTAGCCCGACAGGTCAGAGAGGAGCGCCTTGGGCCGTGACAGCAACGTGTGTCTCACATCGACGGTGGTATTGGCGTCCAACACGTACAACGCAACATCGGTGTAGTTTGCGGAGATGACGCTCAGCGCCGCAGCCGCGTAGCTCTTGTGGATGACAAACGGGCCTCCGGAGAAGGCGACCGAACTGGTGGCCGACGAAGACGAGTTGCTAACCCAATACTGGAACATACGGTCTTTCGTGAGCAGCCTAACACATACCCGTCTACAACTGGGGGGTATACCTGGTGGGCCGAAGCGGTGAAATCGACGGCGTCCTTGGACTTGCCGGCAGTAATGACCCAGTAGATGGGCACGCTCGCATACAGCAGGTAGAAGGCCAAGCCTACGGAGTGAGGTGTCGTGAGTAATTGGTGACCCTCGGTCTTGTGGTTGGTAGGGAGGAGGAGAGATCTGAAGATGGCGGCGTACCATAAGCCCGGATGTTGAAGATGCCTGCGCTCGAGCTCTGCTTCGCGTCCATTGGGATGATGAGCGACCCCGATGGCACGGTCTTGAGGTTGGCCGTCGGATTTGGCAAGTCCGCGTAGCCCGACAAGACCGTCGAATTGGCCACGGGGACGAAGGCACAGGCCCAAAGTGCAACCAGGAGTACGGGGATGAGGCCGGCGGAGCCAGGGGCGCCCATGAGGATGTTTGTTTATGCGCGTTTGTATGTATGTGTGAGAGATGAATGCATGCGGAGTGTATCTTGATATCCCCTCCCGATTGCGGGCCCATCTCGTGTATCCAGGGGCGCTAAGTTTAAAAAATCACCAATCGGCTCATCTCCCCGCACAAAAAAATGTTGTTTAACCGTAACCTAGGCCACTAACCGACAGTCAGGCCAATGCCCATTGGGTGGCCGGTAGCCGAGCCCAAGATTGGCCGATCTGGTCCTAGCACCAGATACCGCCGGCGTAGAAGCATTGACTCGTGCATAATATCCGGTGGCATGCCCGCAAGGTGGGTGAAAGGCTGACCGTCACCTCGAAGTGCACAACAAACCAGCGTTTCAATCCCTATGGTCCTCCGCTTTACAGGCCGAGTGGATGAACTGTACTATGTTATATTGTAAAAACACTGTTGGTCATGATGAAATGGATACACAACTCATCGTTTTCTTTTCCATCATGTACGCAGTGGTGGTGAAATAGATCGAGCAAAGAAAACCAAGCATTGGGGTGGGCGTCTTTCAGCAGTTGGTGAGCTTGGCTCGCAGCTGCTGCGTCGTGACCGACAGCAGACGTGTAAGCTTGTCCTGCGCCGCAAACAGCTCTCGCACCTCGAACCCGGCCAGCAGCTCTCCGGGCTTCTCCATCTGCGCCTCGAACTCTGCCGTCTCGGCCTCGTCGCGTCGACACAGCGCCTCAAACATCTTCCGCAGCTGTCCTCCCACGTGGCCAACGTCGACAGCGGCAGCCTCTGGTTGCTTGGCCTCTTCGACCTTCATGTCGTCGCTGCTGTCACCACCGCTGGCCTCCTGTCGCTTGACCGTCTCGTCGTCGGTTCCTTGCTTCTCCTGTCGGTCGATCTGCTCCCTGCGCCAGTTGAGCGAGGCGCGCCTACGCAGCCGCACGGTCTCCTTGACGTTGGTCGTCTGTTCGCGCTCACGCTCCTTTCGCTCCAGCTCTTCCACCTCCCGCCTCTCCCGCTCGAGCCTCTCCTTCTTCTCCCGCTGCTCCTTCTCCCTCTGCTGCTGCTGCAGCAGCTTCTGCTTTGCTGCATCCTCGTCAGCCTCGGCTTGGGCCTTTGCCTTGCTGCTACTGCTACTGGTGACAGCGTCGTCTTCGGAAGGCGGCGTGAAGAGCGAGCTGGACGCCGTGAACAGATTGAACGTGGCCCCGTCCTGTACGACAAACAACGAAGAAGATGGTCAACAAGTTGTTGAGGAGAGCAAGAATCAAACAAAAATAACACCAGAACAAATTTAATCATTTTTTAAGAAAAAAAAAATAAATAATAACAAATAAAGGCTCGCCGCAGTGAGAGGTGGGGCAGAACCTGCGAAGACTGATCGAGCCCGTTGTAGAACGCGACGGCCTTGACTTCCTTTCGCTGCCTTTCCAATACCTCGCGCTGCGTGCGCGCGTGTTTTCAAGTGTAGTAATAGTCGGGCTGAGTTAAACCAAAGGAACGAGTGAGTGTGATGTGTCGTGGATACCTGATGTTCGGTGAGCAGCTCGTCCTTGTCAGTCTTGGGCTTCTTCTGTGCTCCGCCTCGGTTGACCGCGTCGATGTACTTACGGTCGTTCTCCTTCTCCTCCTGCTGACTCTCGAACGCTGCGCTCATCACAACCACGCACACGCGCTATGAGCCGTGACTGCGTGGCTCTGTCCAGAGCACTGCTGCGATTGGACGTACAGGCTGGCGAGCTGACGGGCGCGGTGCTTCGCTTTCGCTTGGCCACGCGACGCTGGCTCTGCTGCGCTGAGGCCTGCTCCTGCTCCGTTCCGGTGGGCGCTGCCGGCGCTGCCGGCTTGTGGAACTTGGCGTGCATGTCGAAGCCTAGGGCGAGTTTTGTTGGCGGGGGGGGGGCAACGATCGTCGTGAGCACAACACGCACACGAGGTCCCGACGACATGACTTGCCCACGCGTGACTGCACGTACCAGGGAAGACTTGAGTGGGCACATGCGTCGAGTCGTCGTCGGCGAACATCAGGCTTGCCATCTCGGAGGATGGCATGGAAGGCGTGACCTCTGCCGAGAGTGCACGTCATCATCCACCGTGCGATGAGAGGACACGAATCCGAGGGAGGGCATACCGGTGTCGCTGTTCCAGCCGGGCGGGAGCTTGATGGGGACCTTGCCCTGCAGTTTGGCCAAGACCGTGACCAGGCCCTCCGGGACGCTGAGTGACGACGCCGTGCCAACTGTCCATCGCGCGAGCAGATCGATCATCAGGTGAGGCTTCACGCCAAACAGGCCAATCGATCATGTGAGGTTCACATGAGGAATGTGGAGAGCGTACAGGTTGCATTCCAGAACTGAATTCCTGCATTCTTCAGCACCTTTCTCTTGGTCACCAGCGCCTCCTGTGGTGTGATAAGCATAGTGTATGTATGGTGTGTTGTGTGATGCATGGTGCATGATGTAATGTGTGGTGTGTCGTACAGTGAGGACCGGAGCGAGGAGGCGTAGCGACTCGGGGTCGTCGTAGGGCGGCTTGTGGTTGGCCGTGACGGCCTTGGCCACCACGTCGAACAGCTTGTCCAGCTCCTTGCGCACGCTCGTCGTCGCGCTGCGAGACAGCGCGATGCTGCTCGTTCAATTGCCATTGTGTGGGGTAACATGAACGCATGTCCAGTCAGCTACTGGGCCACCCGCGTAGCGGGCTGGGTCAGTCGTCGTGAGCGCACCTGGGCTCGGGCGGGACGGGGCTGTCCTTGAGCCACTTGGCGATGCCCTCGCCAAAGGCGGAGACGAGACAGAGCACCTCGGCTCGGCCCCGCGCCTTGCCGTACAGGGCGGTGATGGTCTCGGCGAGGTGGGTCAGAGACAGTTGCCACTCGTACATCATTAGTTGCTTCGTAGCCTGGTTCTTGTCTGATTGTGTCGATTAGTATCTTGTGTTGTCCACCAATCTCTGCGCCAAGCAGAAATGGAAATAGAAGAGAGGAGAGGGGGACTCGCCCTTCATCCATTCGTGCTCGTATTCCTCCTGCCGGGCAAGCGTCTCGGGATAGACGGACATGGCGTTGAACAACCGCAGCAGCAGCTTCACCAGCGTGCTTGGCTCACTGGACGAGTGACAGGTTGCCAATGAGGTTCGATTGTCTGACAAGCTTGACAGACGATGGCACACTTACCAGGGCTTCGATCGATTCTTGGCGCCCCCGCTCCCGGCTCGCGCGATGAATGCGTTCGTCTGCCCGGCCACCTCCACCACCTTGTGAATGGCCTCGATGATCTTGCCCACGCCGTTGTTCCAGCGTATGCCCGGCCGCAGAATCTCCATGATCAGGTAGCACAGGTGGTCCACGCAGCCCTCGGCCTCGTCCTTGAGCGCGGTGATCCTAACACACACATATCAGCGATTAAAATTCATTGCGTGTGCAGTGTCGGTCACATCGAATGTCGTGTGTCTTGTACCGAAAGAAGGTAGAATAAAACGAATCCCAGGTCTCTTTGACGATGCCCACCGTGCCGTCCACCAGCACGGTCCACGACGACTGACCGTCGCCCTGCAGCGCGGCGCGAAGCGGGAACAGCATTGACCTGCATCGCCAAACGTTTCGATGTAAATCGACGATGCCCATCAACCGCTCGCCGCGTGGAGGCGAGGCAACGCCGGCGTTGAGCACGTACGTGTAGTAGACGGTCCTGTGGTCGTGTTTGTTGGGCAGTGCAAACGGGAACGGCGTGTCGGTGGCGCAGTTGGTCACCTCCATACGCTCCTCCAGGCTCCGCGCTGCAGGTTTGGGGTTTGAGGGCTCAGCGTGCGCGAGTGGGGGGAAGGTGTCGACAATAACGTGGCAAGGGATTGCGTTACCGACGTTTGTCCAGCCCAGCATCAGAACCCTCTGGTTGGTCTTGCGGGCAACGGAGGACTCCAGCAGGCTTTGGAGCACGTAAAGTGCCGTCAGGAGCGAAGTGTTGGGATTTACGTGGTCCGCTTTCTGTGTGTTGTGGAGGAGGGAGCGCGCGCACGCCGATGACAACAACAAGAAGAAGCAGTGAGTCATTGGACGCAAATGCATATTGAGCTGGTTCGGCCTTACCTTGGCGGGAGTGACACTGAGGAGCAACTGCAGCGTGCTGCCGAACTGCTTCTGGTCGTGGATGGCGTTGGGATTCGAGAAGAGTCCACGCAACAGTATCCCTGCACAATCAGTTAGCCCTGAAGGGCACGCTGGTGATACAAAGGCAGGTCGAAGGCACCGATGATCGTCGACGTGGAGGCGTGCGCGGAAGAAGGCGATGAATCTGAGAGGGCACAGTGGGGCGACGGTATGAGCTGGAACGCGTGCTGGCGGTGTGGGCCTCCTCCCCCGGTAGGGGAAGCGGGGGAGAAGGCCTGGAGGAAGCGCGTGAGGAGGGCCGTGACGTAGGCCAGCGGCAGCGGCGCCGCGTCCTTATCGCTCGAGAGCGAACTGCCCGCAAGGAGGTCCGATAGGAAGTGCACGATCTGCGACACGACCGCCATGACCCTCTGGAAGCGCAACGGGACACACGCACACAAACGCAACAACGGTTGGTTCAACGAGACGACCCTGTCACTGTTAGGATCGTGCAAAGGTGTCGTGTTGATGGCTGACCTTGCTTTCGGGTTCCTCTGAATGTAGGTGTGCCACCCGCTCAACAAGCCCATGCCACACGTCCAGGACCGCCTCCTGAATACGTGATGCCGGTAACATCGTGACGTGCTCAGTCGAACACTGACGGAGGGGGGCTGGGAGCTGAGCGTATATGCGGTGGTACCGAAGTCCTGGCGATATAGCTGGGAAGAATCTGGAGAACGAACAGGCCAAAGTCGTCCACAACCCAATCGGACTCCAGCGGCAGAGCTGGCACCTCTGCAGATGATTAAAATACACTCGTTAACAAGAAATGCTATGAATGCTGGTGTGTGATGTGTGCGGAAGGAACGCGGAGCTATGCGCGCACCAGTCTTGTCGCCCCGGCTCTCGTGGGTGTCCGGCAAGGCCACCAATTTACCTGTGCGTGCGCGATGTTCAGTCAATGCGGAGGTGCAACGAAGACATGAAAAAGAGTGAAGGTCGTACCAACGAACTGCAGCACCTCCTCGGCGATCTCCGTGTCGGGCACCTTGGCGACAAGCTCGAGGAAGGGGAAGAAGACCTGACGACGCACGCGCCACCAAACAAGGAACCACATACATGTTGAAGCAATGAAGACAATGACATCATAATTTACACAAGGCAATCGCACCCGCGAGAAGACGGTGGGCAGTGATGAGCCAAACGCTGTGACGAGGTGCAGCCACGACCGCACCAGCGCCTTCTTTACCTCTACGTTCTGTTCCCTCTCCACACTGTCGTACAAATAATTTGGTAAAGAAGTATTGAAATAAGAGAAATACTAAATGTAACGAGCAGGAACGTTACCTGCTGAGGAAGGGCTTCATCAAGAGGTCGGTCCGTTTTGACTTGGGACGCAAGAGATGCGGCATGTCGTGCATGCAGTTGTCCATTAGACACTTCCAACCGTTCCACGTCACGATGCGCACGTTCGGATCCGTGTGGTTGAAGGTGGTCTGGATCCAACGACCCAAGGGTAAGCGACGTTGCTTCCACTATCACTATGGAACAAGGCGTACGGATGGGATCTGCAGGAAGGCCTTAATCAAGCCACTGGCCCAAAGCTCCTTCTGCAGTAGTATCACTAAATATCCTGTGGTGTGCGTGCGTGTGTGTGTGTGTGTGTGTGAGAGAGAGAGAGAGAGAGAGAGTGGCAATTAAGAGTTGGCATAGGTCAAGAAAAGAGAGAGAGAGAGAGAGAGAGAGAGGAGTTGCAAGTGATGGATCACCCCAAACACGAATGGCATGCGCGGGCTTGTCCTTGCCCTGAATGGGCGACTCCTCGTCCAAAAAGAGGTTGAACCGCTCGAGCAGGCCGCCGGTCAGCTCGCCCACGAGCTTGGAGGAGATCGCGGGCGCGATGCCGTGTTTCGTCAGCAGCGGCAGCGCAATGTTCATCACCGCCTCCGCCTTCTCCCTCAGACTGCGGTAGGCCACACGACGCAGCATGAGGCAAAGATCGCCGTCTCAGAAGTGGCGCAGATGTACGCAGGGTTTTCATGGAACAGGCGCGTGTAGATGGCCGGCAGCCAGGCGCCGGCGTGTCTTATCGTCAAGTCGGGAACCTGAGACAGCAGCTTGCCTGGAGTGGTGATGGTGAGTGGCGCGCCGGACACGGGAGAGGGGGAGGCGCTGTACCAAAAGCAGCGATGGCTTCGTATTCGATTGTGGACGAGGCGAAGCGCGCGTTGGCAGTGTCGACAAGGCTGGTCACGGCCGCGATGATGTCCTGCAGCTTTTTAGCCACCGCGTGACGCAGCTGCTGTATGGCGATGCACCACACTGGAGGCACCGAGTTTAACCATCATCACACGCACGCACACGCGTGCACACACGCAGGGCACGGCGACTCTAAAACAACTGTACTGCGTGCTTACCTGCCAAGTTGCAAGCGGTCTAGACATAAAGGAGAAGGGTGAGACCGACAATCGAGAGCCTCGTACAAGATGGACGTTGGTTGGTAGGTACCTTGACCTGGGACGTCTGTATCACGTCGATGACCAGCGCGAGGATCTGCTCGGACTGAGCTTCTGCACACATCAGCGCACAAGACAAGTCGTGAGCGCAAGTGTGACAAGGCTGGCGCCTTCAGGACCTGTAGGGTCGAGATGGGAAGTGGTACCACTGAGGTGCGCGACCACGACGCTGTTGTAGGTGAAGTAGCCCAGCGATCGAAGTGCAATCTCGGCGCTGTGAAAGCAAATGCAGAGAGGATTTGGGAACAAGCAACGTTCAACAACACGCGTGGATGGATGGATGGGTAGATTGACGTACATCTTTTTGGTATCAGCATGGCGTGAGATGAGAGATGTGTAGATTGCCACAAGTTCATTCGCGTGCTGCTTGATCTGTGCGGCGGCACCGGAATCGTTCGCCTTCAGCAGAGCATTGAGCGATTCGAAGGCGGCAAGGGTGCTCTTGGTGGCTTTGCCCGCCTTCACCACCTTCAGCACGCCCGCTAGTTCCGTCGTGGAAGCAGTGCTCATCAAAATCTCTTTGATTATTTCCTTGGCTCTCGACTGATCTTCCTGTCCTGCGTCTACTTCAAGACCCAGGCGAAGACAGACAAGCCCTATGCGTAATCAATTCAGTTTCTTTGTCGCTCCCAATGCTCTCAACTCAAAACGTTCTTGTGTTGAGTTTTGGCGCCAAGGCGCTGAGTCGAAACGTTTCTGAAACTGTTTCATAAATGGTGAAATAGAAGCGGGTGCTCATCGATCAACAACGTTAGCTAGCTGCTCGAGAGTTGGATAATACATAACATATGGAGACCAGTCGCCTCAAATCGCGAGATTACGACGATAACAAGGGCACCCTGTTCGGCAAGCCACCAGGGCTGGTGGCCGTTCTGGTTGGCAATGCGGTGGTGCTCGTGGCCGCGGTGGTGCAGGGCGCGGTTTACTACAGCGTATTGCCCGACGAGCTTCCAGCTCACTTTGACTGGCAGGGTACCGCCGCCATCACTTCGAGATCTATAAATTTATTTGATTTTTACTAGATAGAGCCAGTGTTCTTCGGATTGAAGACAGAAACCACTGGCCCTCTTAATCACGATTATTCTTTCTTTTTAAACAAAAATATAAAAATAGGCAAGGTAGATGCGTACCGATCTTCAGCGTTCATGGTGGGCATCTACCTGGCGGCGGTGATCCTCAGCCAGGCCCTCTTCATCGCTCTCGGCCACCTCTTGCCAAGCTGCGGGGGCGGCGGCGCGGCGCTCCAAGTGCCCGCGCGCGAGTACTGGCTCAACCCGGCCTTCCCCGAGCGGCAGGAGCGCGCCTTTGCCTACCTCAAGTTTTGGCTGATGGGCTTCGGCATGGCCTTTGCCGCCTATCTCGTCCTCTTCTTCGCCATCGTCTTCCGCATGGCCTACACGGGCGACCACCACGGCTTCTTCTGGCTCTTCTGGCCACTCACTATCGCCTACCTCGTGCTCGTCGCCTTTGGCGTCTACTCGCTCTACTCCCACTTCCTCAACGAGCCCATCAAGGAGGCCCTCATCAACTACGCCGAGATGGGCGGCTCCTACGAGACCTTCACCACGCCTTCCCGCATCTACTACCAGTAATCGGTCGATGTCGTGTGATTGTGTGGTCGCCTTTCGTGTGTACATAAAACCGGTTCTTATCAATCAAGAAGCTGCAAGGGGATCGAAAGTGGAGCTCCCAACCTGCATGCCGCCATTGAGGCTGAGCACGAGGTGGAGGGTGGACTCCTTCTGAATGTTGTAGTCGGCGAGCGTGCGGGTGTCCTCAAGCTGCTTGCCAGCGTAGACGAGGCGCTGCTTGTCAGGAGGGATGCCGTCCTTGTCCCGGATCTTCTGCATCACGTCGTCGATGGTGTCGCTCGGCTCGACTTCCAGAGTCATGTTCCTGCCCGTGAGCAGCCTGACAAAGATCTGCATGCCTCCGCGGAGGCGAAATATGAGGTGGAGAGTGGACTCCTTCTGGACGTTGTAGTCGGCCAGCGTGCGGCCCTCCTCCAGCTGCTTGCCGGCGAAGATGAGGCGCAGCTGGTCTGAGGGAAAACCGTTCCTTTCCTCAAGCCTTCGCTTCACCTCTTCTACGGTGTCTGTGGACTCGACCTCGAGAGCCACGGTCTTGCCTGTGATTGTCTTCACAAATATCTGCATGGTTGTGTGCTGCTCCCCGCGGGGTTGTTTGCCCTTTGTGCTTCTTTTCCTTCCTTTAAAGGAAGGAACGTTTTGTTCTTCGAGCAAATGCTACAGTGAAACTGTTTCGCTTCTTTCTACCGACCGAACACACCACACGCGCTCTCAACCACTGGGTGCGACCCTCAGCTCCTCTACAGGTTTGTGTGTGTTGTGTAAAAGCAAAAAAGACACAACTCACTCTCCGCGTAGGAAGCGACCAAGAGAAGGCAAGAGAGGTAAAGCAAACGTGGACCAAGCAGTCCATCTTCTTCATCAGAAGTTGGCCGAGATCTCGTACATCTGGTCGATGTTGACGGTGATGCGGCCGTCCCTGTCATAGTCCATCCTGGGCGGCGGTGTGCGTTGTGCATTGTGTGTTAGCTTCACGAGAGGAGGCTTGGCGGCGACGCAAAGGGCCAAGGTACCGCTCGAGGACCGACCGCGCGAGGGCGATGTGGGCGACGATGCTGATGAACTCGGCCATGTTGAGGCCCATGCCCGACCTGTTGTACTTGTTGTAGAGGCACTGCGCGGCCTTGAACGAGACGTTGGTGAACCCGCCCTTGAGAATGGCCTCATGGATCTCCCGTGCGTCGAGCCTGCCGTTTCCGTCTTTGTCTCCCTACGTTGTGTGTGTGTGTGTGTGTGTGTGTGTGTGTGTGTGTGTGTGTGTGTGTGTGTGTGTGTGTGATGTGTGTTTGCGCGGGTCCGTGTATGAGTGTGTTGTCTGATGCTGACGATCATCGTGTGGGAAAGTGGCACCAGCTTGAAGGTCTGCTGCATGCTGAGCAGGAATTTGTGAAGCGACGCATACTCGTTGAAGTCTGCAACGGGCCAGCCCCTCTGAGGTCAGTACAGGGCCGAGATGCAGCGCACGTGCGGTTGCGCGCAATCCGATCTGCAGTACGCGCGCGTACCGATGGTGCCGTTGCCGTCGACATCGAACACGCGAATGAGCTTCATCCCGTTGTCGATGCCCAGGACAGCGCCGCCCACGGCCACGTTGGCCAGCTCGTTCGCCGAGATCGAACCGCTGTTGTCGCGATCCATGCTCCTATTGCCCACAGCACAGAGAGGTCGGTTAAGAGCCAGCGCAGCGCTAGGCTGTTGTGCGCTGACCAGGGCAAGGCCAAGGCCCGTACCTGAACCAACGCTGGAGCTCATAGATCTCTTGCTGGGGAATCTGGGAGTAGTACTGCCCACACTGCGCTCACACAGCCGGAGAAAGCAAAGCAAGTTCAATTGGCTGGCACGACCTCACTCGGAGCTTAGGCCAGCTCGGGGCGCACGTACCCAGCCTTGCGGCTGGCTTGCGGGTTGCTGCTGCTGTGGCGGAGCGCCGCCGGTGTAGTACGGTTGCTGCGGTGGCAGCTGCGGCTGCTGCTGCTGTGGCGGAGCGCCGCCGGTGTAGTACGGTTGCTGCGGTGGCATGCCGCCCTGTGGCTGCTGCCACTGCTGCGAGCCAGGCTGCTGATACTGCGAAGCGTAATGAGAATAGAAAAAGTAAAATGTCAAACAATCGATCGAGCAATACTACAAACGAATCTGTGGTTGCAGCAAAGATGTAAGTTGTTTCGTGGCTGAGGTGCCGCGAAATGGTGGCAATACCTGCTGAGGTTGCTGCTGGTAGGGGTAAGACATGTCTAGTGCTTTCTTTTCTTTGATTTGAGGTCTGGCTCTGCGCAAGTGTTTTATGAATAAAATTAAATAAGATAAAAATGTGAAATATTATCTGTTTCTAAACCGAACGAACAGCCGCAGAGATGCAGACCGCAAAGGTGGACGTGGTCGACTACGATAGCGCACGGCTCAACGACACTGCAGACGTGTTGGCTCGTGCCTTCGCCACCGATCCCGTCTTCTCATGGGTACGCAAAATCCGTCGCAAAATCCGTTATCACACCTGAGTGCTGAAGATCTCTTCTCTGGATAGGTGACTAGCCACCTGGGCGCTTCGAGCAGAATGACAGCCCTCCATGAAATAATGGTACGACCATATGATGTTGAATAAAAACAGGTGGTTATGGTTTTTATTTATTTGGTTATATTTATTTCTATTTACCTCCACCGTTACGTGCAGGAGACGCTGACCCGAGCGATTTACGCGCCGCATGGGGAGTCGTACTTGGCTATGCCCGAGGGCACCAATGCAGCGCAGACCGATGTTAAGCTCAAGGGCCTCGTCCTTCTGCACCCGCCTCTCGTGAAGGAGAGCTTTGTAGGCTACATGAAGCACGGCATCCACAGGTAGTGACACTCGCTCACTGACGTCAGTGCTAATCTTCTTTGCTGTGCCGCTGTCTCTCTGAAGCCCTCGAGCCGCTCGGCGGTCCTCACCATTGTGTATGGCCTTCAATGTCGATCCAGACTGCCGGTCATCACTGGAGCCAAGGGAATGGGCAAGATTGTGCCCTCATTGTTGCGCAGCACCCTCATCAAAGAGGTCATCATGGCCGATTCTCTCGGTACCCGCCACCACGCGCCACCACCACCGAGAGATGGACCCGCGTTGATATCTGTGGCAGAGCGCGGCTTTTGGTATGTGGGCTTCTTGGCTGTGGACCCCGATAGCCAGGGCCAAGGCGTCGGCAGCGTGCTTCTGCAGTACTCGATCCCTCGCCTCCACCGCCAGGCTTTGTTGTCACGCGGAAGGTGGACCGATTCGGCTCACGCTCCCACTCACACGTCAGGTCGGTGGTGGACAAGGCCGACAAGGATGACCTGCCCGTCTACCTCGAGACGGGCAACCCGAGAAACGTGCCCTGGTACCAGAAGTTTGGCTTTGCCACGGTCTACACCGAGAAGGCCGGGTTCGTGGGGCCCACGGTGTTCTACATGCGCAGGTACACGCCACACTAGACTACACCACTTGCTCTATGCACCACATACAGATGAGAGAGAGAGAGATGTATGTTCCTGGTCACCTGTGGTTATCTCTATAGGGAGGCCCAGAGCATGGACAAGCAGGCCAAGGAGCAGCTGTTGTCCAAGGCCAAGAAGAGGATGAGCGAGTCTGACCAGTCCCTCAAGCGTGGCCTGATTGCAGGCAGCGTTGCTGTTGTTGTGCTCCTTGTCCTCTTCTTCTATCTCTACTTCTAATTGTACCATTTCTCTGACTCTGCCAAACTCTTCACCACCCTCACAAAACAAAGGAAGACACCACTTGACCTCTCGGGAGACGTGAGCAGACTTTCCCTTTTATTGGCCAGCGCTGGCCACCCAGGAAGCGTGTGCCGGGGAACCCTACGGCCAATCACGCTTCGTGCCTGCTCTAAGAAAGAGAACAAGAACAAGGGGCAAGGAGGAGGAAGCACCAGTCGTGAAGGCCACCGAAGAAGAGGAGCCACTGCCTACTACCACAACAAAGAGAGAAAGAGAGAGCCCTCGGTAAGCGTACGCCGCCTTGGTGAGGAGAGGCGTAGACCAGGTAGCGCTACATTTTCGAAGGCGCAAGTGGGAGATGGCGAGCAAGGGTCAAATGACTCAGGCCAGCGGTCGGTGGGAGAAGGGGGAGGGAAGGGAGACACACCCAGGAGAGAAGGTGCCTACACCAACTGTGACTGACAGGGCGAGTAGCGGCACCAGCTCACACCACAAGGACAAGTGGCATGAGATGCTCCAGCTACTGGTCGAGTGGCAGGCTACGAAAGGTGCCCAGAGCTCGTCAAGACGGAACGGCAGCCGGCCAGCTACCTCGCCCAGGCAGCCACGTACGATAGACCCAAGACTGGCCGAGTGGGTGCGCCAGCAGAGGCGCAGAGCACGACGGGGCAAGCTGTCCGAGGCCAAGAGAGAGTTGTTCGAGCTCGTCATCGACAACGGGGAAGACGACGAAGACGGGGAAGAGGGTGAAGGGAGGAGGAGGCTTCGCAGGACAACCCGGAGGAAGAGGCGACGCTCACCCGAAATCGAAGAAGACGACGAATACGACCCAGACCTCGAAGACGGCGACGATGATGCATGGAGCACAGGCGAATCGAGCCCTGTAGCCGTTGCAAACGACCCCTCTCCTTTGCGAGGTAGGTCTGTTTTCCCATCTCTTTTCCTTCACTTTTGCTTTACCTCCCGCACGGCCAACACAGGCCCGCGAGACCGCATTCATGGGCTCTACTGCCTCGTCGGCTACAAGGTCATCAAGCTGGAGGGCTGGGGCCTCTGGGATAAGAACCTCCAGATGGACGCCATAGCGAGTGCCTGGAGCTGGGCCAGGGCCAAAGGCGCGTACGAGCGGTCCTTCGCCACCAGCGTGCCCCAGCGTCGGTACCAGAGGTGGTGCCACTCCTTCCTACAGAAGCTCTACCGACAGGAGGGCTCCTGGCCAGCCGTCCGGAGGCTGTGCCTGCAGAAGGCCTACGGGCGCGAGCCCGACCACAGCAGCAGCAAGCGTGCCAAACGAACAAAGGCCGAGGCAGGCGAGGAGGAGGCGGCGGAGCAGGGGAGAAAGGCGGAGCTCCAGACAAGCGACGAGGCCACGAGGCAGCCGATCGACCTGGACCTGAACGAACCGTTCGACAGCTCCCCGGACAGCCAGGACGAAGAGGGTCTCGAGAAGGTGGCGCATCTGGCCGCGCAGGCGAAGGAGGAGATCGAGCTCCTGCTGGCCAAGGTCGCGTGTCTGGACGCCCTCCTCGACCGGATCGCCTGATTGTCCCCCTCTTCCTCCCCCACCTTCTCTTTCTGTCTCTTTTCGTTCTACGAGCTTCGCTTTCGTTCTTTGAGAGGTCAAGGCGTCAGTGGCGAGAGGCCCCACACATGTCGCACGCCGTCTCGCGGTGGGCGTTGAGGAACGTGCACGTTTTGCACGCCCACTCGCTGCTTCGTGCCGCTGGTGGCGACGACGAAGACGACGAAGACGACGAAGACGACGCCGCCGCCCCTGACGACGAGCCCGACGACGTGGCGGCGGGCGCGGGCAGGTCTGGCGCGGCGAAGAGGTAGAGCATCTCGGCGAGGTTCTCCAGGCGGTCGCGGTACTCGAGGTTCCTGTAGTGGCTCTCGGGCACGCCTCGCATCCCGTGCATCGCGCCCCACAGCGAAGCGGCAATGCTGGGTTGGGCCCCAACCCCCCCCCCACACGCATTGTCGTCACAAAACGGGTTGCCTGCGCTGTGCGGTGTGCTGTGTGTTGTGTTGTTGTGTGTTGTTGTGTGTTGTTGTGTTGTTGTTACCTGCCGGTGCTGTCTGAGTCGCCTGCGTGAAGGGCAGCCTTCAGCAGAAGTTCGTTCCACGACGTCCCCGCGCTCAGAAGGGCTGGGCCAGAAAGGTTTTAATAATACATCAAAAATAAGAAGAATATTTTTTATCAATATCAACTGATAAATATTTACAATCAGATATAAAAAGCGGTATACCGTCATAGGCAATGATGACCGAGTCGTGGCCTGGAATAGTCGACACGGTCCACGTGGTGAATGTAGTGAGGTCATACGAGACAGTACAGCCAGCACACAGAGCGAGAGAACGAGAGGCGTCGTCGTACCGGAGGAGCCGCCCCAGCCATCGAACGAGAGCTTCTTGTAGAAGGCGTCGCGCTCCACCACGCCCCACCGCGCCGGGAACGCTGGCACGTCGCTGTGAAACAGGCCGCGCTCCTGCAGAGGCGATCGTCAGCCACGGGCCAAGCGAGGTTTCCATGGGTGGGGGTCGCGACCTCCATGTACTTCATCCAGGCCTGCTCGAAGTACTCGATGCCCTCGGCGTAGTGCTCGACGTCGCGGCCCACGCCCTGGACATACTCCTTGGCCTTGGGCAAGTGCTCGAGCAGACCATGCCCCCACTCTGAGAGGCGACAAGGAGGTGAGGGACTCTATCAAACGTGCAGAGCCACACCACAACAGATGAAAAGAGCTGTACTAGGCAGTGGCAGGCCCTCGACGGCAAAGGCGGCGAACAGCGCAGATGAAAAGGCGCCGAGGAAGCCCACAGGGTGGTTGCTGATCGAGATGGCAAGTACATGGGGTAAGCGCACGAACAATCAACAATGTGCGTACAGAGCGAGAGAGAACGAGCGGGATTGGTACTGAGTCATGCGGCCGCTTTCGATGGAGAGCTCGACGAGCTTGTCTCGGTTGGCCTGGCCCGGAAATCGAAGCCCAATGCACTAAACCAACCACTACACAGTCAGATGGGATTACGCACCGACACGCAAGACACGCAAGACACACGACACACACGACACACGGCACACGACACGCACGACGAACCATGGCTCGCATTGCGCCGCCGCAGCCGCCTCCCTTGGGGTCTGGCCCGGCGCCACAAGACCCGATGAGCAAAACGAATCGTGGGGTCGGGCTCCGTGAGGAGAGAGCAACGTGTGTCAAGGTGTACCGTAGGGTATCTGGTTCCAGGGAACGGGAGTGATGCGCGTGCCTTCGAACGGCACGACGCCCTCCATCATCATCAGCGTTTCCATCGTCTTCTCGCCCGCCGCTGGTTCCAAAAACAATTCGGTGTCAGATGTGTCGCACGCGTACACACACACACACACACACACACACACACACACACACACACACACACACACACACACACACACACACACACACACACACACACACACGAATGTTGTGGAGTCGTGTTGGTGTCTCGCACCTCGTCCCTCCATGTCTCTTCCACACATCACGTACTTCCGTGCCATCTTGTCCTCCAAATCCTTCATGCTGGTAGGGGCAACAAAGTGAGCAAAGCCTGTACGCGTGCACACACACACACACACACACACACACACACACACACACACACACACGGTGCTCACTTTTCCCAATCGTCAACGAGCGCCTCGGCGGTGGCGATGTGCATCACGGTGTCGTCGCTCACTCGCCAGTCCTTTCTGTTTACTCTGTTGTTTGTCGGTGTCGATGTTGTTGTTCACCAAACTATCAAAAAGAGCGCACGCCGGGGCGAGGAGATAGAGGGGCGGGATACGTGATGGCGCTGATGCCGCCCAGCTCGCCCAGCTGTGCGTGTATGCGGGGCCCGTCCTTGAGGAACTCCCACTTGCCGTTGCGGAACCCAATCGCATCGCCTACTCCCCCCAGCACCTGCCCAGCCCAGGTTATTTATCTTTAAAAAAGAAAATAAAAATAAATACTGAGAAGAAAGACACAATGTGGAAGTACCATCGCAGCACGGTAACGTTGGTCCATCGTGGCGAAGAGGCTTTGATAAAAGAAAAAAAAATCAACAGCAGTCTTTGGAGCCGTCAATACGTTCGGGGAAATAATATAACTATAAAATGAAAAATAAAGAGAAAAGAAATGCTAAGTTATTTCATTGTTCTCTGACGGAAACGCGATGGGCAACAAGGTGAGCGTCAGCAGGGACGAGCTCGAGTCCATTCAATACGAGACCCGCCGTATGTGTTTCTCCCTTCTCCCTTCTGCTCCAGCTCCTTTTGGCCTTCTACACGTTTTGGTTTGACCACGCGACACGCAACTGCTCCAGTGTCGGCTGAGTCCATCAAGGACCTCTCCAAAGAGTTCAACAAGGTGTGCGACCGCAAGGGACAGGTACTCTTTTCTATTCAACGCTTCCATCTTTTTCACCTCTTCATGAAGCTTCAGCCTTCACTTCACCCGCGCCAAGTTTGACTCTCGGCCAGCCAATCAAATTGTGGGCGCGTGCTTCCGGTGGCTCACGCGCGTGTGCCCGGTAACTGCGCAGGTGACGAAGGAGAGCTTCAAGGCCATCCTGCGGCAGGCCTACGGGTCGGACAACTCCACCATGGCCGCCTCCCTCTTCAAGATGTTCGACACCGACGGCAGCGGGTACGCTACATCGGGCGCCTCCGCGTCGGCTTGTCTATGAGAGGGCCAACCACACATGCACACACATACACATACACACATATACCACACACATACACACATGCACACATACACCACACATACACACACACACACGTACACAAAACACAACACATACAGGTCGATCGATTTCAGAGAGTTTGTGATGGCGCTGAGCTTCCTGCACTCGGACAGCGTCGAGGATGTGGTAGAGCTCTGCTTCCGCTGCCTCGACCTCAACGGGGACGGCGAGATCTCCAAGGGTGTGTGGCCTCAACCACACAGGATTTTAATAATATCAATATTTATTATATATATATATATATAATATTATTTGATTCTATATTCTTTTTAATTTTTAGTCAAAGAAAAGACTGACGTGGTGGGAGGGCAGGCGAGATGCGAGCTGTGTTCGAACTGCAGCGCAAGCTGCAGAAGTACACCAACCTCAGCCGTTCTGACTCGGGCCAGGCGCAGACGCTGGACAAGGTGGGCCTCGCGGCCACCCAATGCTCCAATCCGCGTGTAGCGACTGACTGACTGGGTGACCGTGGCGTGCGTGTGCGGGGCAGGTGTCGCTGGGATTCAGCGATGTGGGCAAGCTGAACCACGAGTCGGACACGATCTTTGCCCGAATCGACGTCAACCGCGACGGCGGCATCACGCGGGACGAGTTCTTGGCCGCCATGCGGGCCGACCCCGACCTGCGGGCCAGAATGCAGGGTCTCCTCATGAAGTCGGAGGTCAACACCATCTTCAAGGGCAGCGTCAGCAAGAGCGCGCATTGATAAACCTCTGCATCAACTCCGTGCCCCAAGAAGACAAAAAGGTTGCGTTGACCGGGAATCGAACCCGGGTCTAGTGCTTGGAAGGCACCAATGCTGCCACTATACCACCAACGCTTCGGTGAATTTTAAGTAACAAAACTTATCATTTACATATGCGCAAAGGGTGCTAAAAACAACAATGCAAGCATTTTATTTATTTTATATGATCAGTTTATTTAATTTAATTTAATTTTTATTTTTTTTGAAAAAATACAGTGCCAGTAAACCTCACCAAAGACGCTTGACCCTCACGAGTAGTCGGCGATGACGGTCTGAAAGGCCTGGACGGTGGTGAGCACGCCCATGGCGACGCCGAACAGGACGATGAGCGAGTGGAGCGTCCAGTGTGCGACCTCGCGCACCCAGTACCACACGCCGCTGCGTGGCTCGTTGCCCCTGCGCCCCCGCGAGGTCTGCTGCATCCACAAGAGCCACATCGACCCGCTGTCCCGCTTGAAGGCCTCGCCGTCCTCCCTCTCGCCGTCGCGCGCTCCATCACCGCCATCGTCGTCGACGTTGCCGCTCGGTCCAGGGCCAGCGCCAGCGCTGTCGCCGCCATCTTCGGCGTCGCCGTAGGCCGGCCGTAGGCGCTCGCAGAAGAACCCGCGTCGCTCGCCTCCCCCGCAGCCCGCCTCCTCCTGGTCGTGTCCGCCGCCATCGCCGGCGCGGTCCCCGTCCGTGGCCTGCTTCGGCCGGCCCTTGGCCTTGGCCTGCTTGGCTCGCTCGCACCTGCGCCTCCTTCGCTCGCGTCGCTCGTCCTCCTCGCGCTGCTCCTTGAGGTCGTAGATGCTCACGAACCCCTCGTTCCGCTCCCGGTAGCGAACGCGCATGTAGATCAGCGTGGGCAGCACGAACGAGTTCATGCTGTTCGAGATGCCCACGATCAGCCCCACCAGGTCTGTGCGCGTCGTGCAACACAACGCAACAAGCGAGAGAGAGAGAGAGAGAGAGAGCAGAGAGAGCAGAGACACAACGTCAGTCGAGCGCTGCAGTGAGGGGCAGTGCGCGTACCGATGACGTTGGGGATGGCGCAAGCAAGACCAACAGTGGCGCCGATCATGCCCGTGCGGACCAAGACACGCTCCCAGTGCGGCACCAAGTCCTCCTCTTCCCTGTTGCCCACCACCGCCGGTCCCGTAAGCACACACACACACACACACACACACACACACACACACACACACACACACACACACACACACACACACACAACGAGGGCTTGCCTGGAATCCAAGGCGTCGTTGAGGCTGCGGTCTTCGCTGGTGGCGGCGAGGAAATGGTCCTGCGTGTAGTTGATGCTGACCG
>JANDJZ010000646.1:0-28897 GCA_027943245.1 Acanthamoeba sp. SK_2022b | reverse complement strand
TGTTGTGGTGATGTGGTGGTGGTGTTGTGGTGTTGTGGTGATGGTGTTGTGGTGGTGTTGTGGTGTGGTGTTGTGGTGGTGTTGTTGTGGTGTTGTTGTGGTAATGTTGTGGTGTGGTGATGTTGCGGTGCTGTTTTGGTGGTGTGGTATGTAGTGGTGTTGTGATGTTGTAGTTGTGGTGATGTTGTGATGTTGTGATGTTGTTGTGGAAGTGGTGTTGTTTGTGTGGTGGTGTTGTGGTGGTGTTGTGGTGATGTATAATGTTGTTGTGGTGATGCTGTGGTGGTGTTGTGGTGATGGTGTTTATGGTGTTGTTGTGGGTTGTGGTGATGTGTGTTATAGTGTTGTTGCTGTGGTGTAGTGGTGTAGTAGTGTTGTGGTGAGGATGTGGGAATGGTATAGTAATGATGTTGTGGTGATGTTGTGGTGATGTTGTGGTGGTGTTATTGTGATTTTGTGTAAATGGTGTTGTGATAGTGTATTGATTGTGTTGTGGTGATGGTGTGTAATGCACTGGTGAGGTTGTGGTGATCATGTGGTGTTGTGAGTTGTTGTGGTGGTGGTGTTGCGGTGTTGTGGTGCTGTTGTGGTAATTTGATTGTGTTGTGGTGATGGTGTGGTGATGTTGTGGTGGTGTTGTGGTGGTGTGGTGTTGTGGTGATGATGTGGTGGTGATGTTGTTGTGATGTTGTTGTGGTGGTAATGGGATCGCTTGATCTTAAACAGCTGCTCATCACAATAGCCATACAGGTTGGTTATACTGTCCACCAGATGGACATAACCATGGCATTCCTCAATGTCTGGTTGTGTTGCTTTCACCTGGGTGCACACGTTGCACAGCAAAAGTGCTCCTCCTGCCTATATGCACTAACCCAAGTAACTTTACCAGGGCACATACACAGGTCTTGCTGACGTGCCTGAATTGGTGGTGACGCTGGTCCAGTGTTCTCATGTACCATGTTTACTTGGGGCTGCGCAGGCTGGATGGGCTTGATTGGCAGCGCCAGCATTCCTATGTGTAAAGTCACTTGAAGCATCTTTTGTCCCTTGCAGTACACTGCCCCCCAAGCAATTGATTTGTACCTTGTTCCACCTGGTTACCATGGCCATGGAGATAAGGTTTTTCACAAGTTCTGGTGCATACAGCACTCTCACCAATGTTACAGCCCTCTTGACTCTGTCCACCTGCACATTAAGGCATGCCTTAAGTTTTAGGAGTTATGTTGTGGCACAACTGTCTACAACAATGAGAAGAAGGCTGCCATTCAGCCTTGAGGCTGACGTAGTTGTGTAGCCAGTCCTTCCTGCATGTGACATGTGTGGTTGCTCTGGAGTCCAAATACCAGTGGTATGTAAGGTCAAGGGCAAGAAGCCCAGAGATGACAAGGGAAGCAGCCCACAAAGCACCAGTGCAAGGGAAGAGACTGTTCTTGCAGCGACTGAACAAGCGCTGGCTGTCACAACACCACCACACCCCCACACCACCACCTCCACAACACCACAACACAACTGCACAACAACAACACCACCACAACATCACCACAACAACATCACCACAACATCACCACAACACCACAACATCAGCGCAATACCATTACACCCAACATCACCACACCACCACAACATCACCACACCACCACAACATCACATCACACCACAACACCACCCACACCACAACACCACAACATCACCATCACAACACCACCACAACAACACTACACCAACAGCTCAATCAACCAAACTACATCTGCCTGCTATGCAAGAGCCTCTACAATGGCACCTCTCAAGTGGAACCAAACACTCAATGCAATGCTCACCTTGTTGTTTTTGTGATGAAAAAGGTAAGATGGTGAAAAAGTGACATCTGTGGATGTACAGAATTCACCTTGGGTCATGTACAGGCATTTTTGGGTTTGTTAAAAAGTGACATTGTTACTTTTTTCTGAACACTCTGTTCACAACACTACAACATCACCACAACATCAATAACTTAACCACACCAACATCACTACAACACCACAACATCATCACCACCACAACATCACCACATAATCACAACCACAACACCACCACACCATCACAACCACTACCACAACACCACAACATCACCACAACATCACAACACCACAACACTAATCACCACCACATCATCACTACCACACCACTACACAAACACCACACAACCACAACACCACCACACCATCACAACACCACTATTACTGATGGATACATTGTTGTAGACAGTTGTGCCACAACATAACTCCTAAAACTTAAGGCATGCCTTAATGTGCTAGCGGCTCATTAAGTCCTACCCCATTTGATGTTGAGTTACACACCACAACCACAATATCACCACCCCAAACCATCACCACCATCACCACAGCACCACCACACCGCCACCACAACACCACAACATCCACAACACCACAACTACACCACAACACAAACACCACACCAACACCACAACATCACCACAACACCACAACACCATATCATCACCACATCACCACAACAACACCACCATCACAACAACTGCACCACCACCACCACTACAACATCACAACACCACCACAACATCACCACAACACCACCACAACATCAACAGAACACAGCAACACTAAAACCACCACAACCCCACAATATCACCACCACAGCACCACCACAACACCATCACAACATTACCACAACGTCACAACCCCACAACATCCGCCCACCACCACAACAACACCACAACACCACCACCAACTACAATACCACAACATCCCCACATCACCACCACATGACCACAACAACACCAACACCAGCAACATCACCACAACTACAACAACAACAACAACAACAACAACAACAACAACAACAACAACAACAACAACAACAACAACAACAACAACAACAACAACAACAACAACAACAACAACACCAACAACATACAACAACAACAACAACAACAACAACAACAACAACAACAACAACAACAACAACAACAACAACAACAACAACAACAACAACAACAACAACAACAACAACACAATCAACAACATCACCACAACATCGCCACCCCCACAACAACACCACCACAACGTCACCACAACCCCCCACAACACTACCACACCAACAACAACATCACAACATCACCACAACATCACACCCCACATCACAACAACACCACCACCTCACCACAACACCACCACAACCCATACATGCCCACAACATGCCCTACATGACCCACAACACACCCTATATGACCCGCAATGTGACCCTCCAACATCCCTCCATGACCCACAACATGTCCCACAACATCCCCTACATGACCCAATATGCCCACAACACCAAGCCCCCTCTTTTTCATAAGCCACAGGTTTTAATTGAAGTAAAGGAAGATCATGTGCTTGATTGCACCCCTACACAAGGCCAACATGTTGAGGGTGCCTGGTTCCCTGCCCACATGATGCATCACTACCCATTACATGTATGTAGTGGGCGAAACAACTGTGGCCACTTTCGGGGCGGCATCGCAAAGAAACATATTTTCCCAACCAAAAGAAAAAGAAACTCTTTTGTCTGATCCTCGGCGATGAAGGCATCCCTCTCCCTCTGGCACCCTGCTCGCACAGGCGTTGGCGCTTTCTGCGCGTCCGGTTTCGTGGCCAGCCCAGTGCGCGCGGCCGCCTTGGTGTGCGTGAGGGAGGCGGAGCGAAAGCGAATTAAGAAGAAATATACCCGCGGATGGCGTTCTTCCGTCAACAAGGCACCGTCCCCCCCCAATAGCTTCTGATTGGGAAGCCTCCGCAGCAGAAGCTTCCCCCCCCGCGGAGCTGGGTTGGGGGGAAAAAAATTAATTTAATCATTTTGACCATCGTCATGGGCAGGATCAAGTGGAGGCACGCCGAACGGCTGTGGATCCCCGCACGCTGTCTGATCCTACTACAGGATGGGACCAGAGGAAGCGGCGGACCGGCCTGGTTGCCGTCAAGTTGGGCATGGTGTCCGAGTACAGCGAGTACATGGAGTGGCTGCCCCTCACTGTCCTGCAGGTAAAGGCACCCGGTGATGGATGCCTCCTCCTCCGCCGCCGCCGCCGCCGCCTCTGTTCTCTTTCCTCCCTTCTTGGGGGGGGGAGCAGGAGGAGGAGGAGGAGGAGGGATGGTTTTCTCCGACGTGCGTCTCCGAATGGCTCACCGCGGGGCGGCTGGGAACCCCCCCCCCGGCGCAGGTGGTCGACTGCCAAGTGGTGCAGGTGAAGAAGGAGCGGCACAACGAGTACGAAGAAGAGACCGTCGGCCTGCAGGTGGGCGCCGTCGACGGCAAGTGGAAGCGATTGGCCAAGGCCCAGCGCGGACACTTCTTCCACGCGGGCGTCGCCCCCAAGAAGGTCCTCATGGAGTTCAAGGTCTCCCCCGAGGCCATCGTTCCCGTCGGTAGGTGGCCACCTCCCCCCCCACCGCACTGTGAGCTACCGCTGATGGTGGTGGTGGGTGGTGGTGGGTGGTGGTGGTGGTGGTTGGTTCGTGAACTGCCGATTCGCTGCCGGCCACGTGGCGCCAGGAACGGAGCTGCGGGCGGAGCACTTTGTGCCCGGACAACTCCTTGACCTCACCGGCAAGACGTGCGCACCCCCCCCCACCCGAGGCTTGGCCACACCACGTGGCCTTTTAGTTGATATATTATTTATTCGATACACTACTCTTTGATTAAAACCAAAAAATAAAAAAAATAAAAAATCAACATATAAAATGATGACCTAATGGCGGTGGCGGTGGCAGGAAGGGGAAGGGCTTCCAGGGCGTGATGAAGCGATGGGGCTTTTCGGGAGGCCCGGCCTCTCATGGTAACTCGGCCTCTCACAGGGAGCCCGGCTCCACTGGCCAGCACTCGGTACGCCGACCCCCTCCCCTGCCTCGCGCTTCTCCACCGGCGGTTGGGCGGGTGGTGCCGCCGCCGCTTCACTGACATGGGCGTGCTACAAAAAAAAAAAAAAAAAAAACTCTGTGACCAGATCCCGAGCAAGGTGTGGAAGGGCAAGAAGATGCCCGGCCGCATGGGCAACAAGTACCGCACCGCCAAGAACCTCATGGTACCTGCCTCACGGGGGCGACCACGAGCCACCTACTCCCCCCCCCTTCTCCCAACCAAGGCCACGGATTCTCAACGCCTCGACCACACTCCTCCCCCTTCTCTTCCAACGTTCCAGCTGTGGAAGATAGACACCAAGAACAACCTCCTCTACATCAAGGGACCCGTGCCTGGTGCCCCCGGCTCCTACATCAGGTATTTATTATATATTTATATTTTTATATTTTTATATTTTTATATTTTTATATGGATCACACCTCAACCTGCCGGGCCCTCCTCTCTCTCTCTCTCTCTCCCTCCCCCCCCATGACAACGCGTCGTTTCGTCTCTCACTGTGTGGTGGATTGTTGTGTGTGCGTGTGCGTGTATAGAGTGCGAGACGCCAAGAACAAGCTCCATTCCCTCATTCCTCCCTTTCCCACCTACGTGCGCCAGGTAACGTTGACCGCGGCCCATCCGATCGTTCACTGGTGGGGATGGTATCGGCTGACCACCGTGCGTGCGTGCGTGTGTGTTGTGTGTGTGTGTTGTGTGGCGGGGAAGCAGCCCGGAGAGGTGCTGCCGGAGGTGATCACGGCCAATTCGCCCGAGCCCATGTGGTACAAGAAGATGATCGCCCGCCAGGCGGCCTTTGCCGAAGATCTCAGCAAGAACATCGACGACAACCAAACCGCGGTCCAGGTTGTCCTCGAGCACAAGTACATTGCCCCCCCCCCAAAAAAACCCTCCCTTCTTTCCTACACGATGCGGGGCCTCTCTTCTTCCTCCCCCCCCTCATTCCCCCTCCGTGCTCACCGGCTGGCACCTCTGTGCGACCACAGGAACGCGTTCCCGTCGTACGACAAGTGGAAGCAGGGCCTCCTGCCGCCCGGCCCCAACCCCTCCAAGCACCACTCGTGCCTTTCGGCCGGAGAGCCGATGGAGATCCCGTGGCTGGCCGAGACGATCGCCGATTTGGAGGATCCCTCCACCGCCGAGGAGGACCAGCTCACGATCCACTACGCCGAGTCCTAGTCGGTGGACCGTCGGGCCAGCACCTTTTGGTTGCCCCAGCGCGCATCCTCTCTCTCTCTCTCTCTCGCGCGCTATGGTCGCGAGAACGAACGAACCCTTGTTGTTGTGTGGCCAATTACGACCAAGGCAAGAATTCAGAATTACAACCCCATGGCCCGTGGGTGGCTGACACGCCCGCCTCCTCCTGCTCTTCGTCCCACTAGTGGCATTTCCTGCAGTGACGCACATGGCGGGCGCAGTTGAGGCCTACGACTGCAAAGGCTGTGGCTGTGTGGGGCGTGGGGCGCGTACGCGTGCACAATGGAGGGGCCGTGCTCGTCGTAGTCCTCCTTGGAGATCCAGGAGCTGGAGAAGGTCGAGAGGGACGCGAGGATCGATCCTCCGATCCACGTGCTGTACTTCCTTTCCGGCGGAGCGACAACCTGTCCACCGACCGCGGGCGGTGGTCAACCACTGCCGTATGCGCAGCAGCAGCAGCAGCTTGAGGAGGAGGAGGAGGAGGAGGAGAAGGAACAAAAGGCACCTTGATCTTCATGCTCGAGGGCGCCAAGTGGGATAGCTCCTTCTGCAATCTCTCCGCCAGGCCCGAGAACTGATCACGTACGGTGTGTGTGTGTGTGTGCGGCGAGCACACGTCAATTTGGGGGGGGAGAAGGGGGAAGGGGGTCGTCTGTCACAGAGAGCTCTGCTCTGTGTTTGGCGGGAGGGGGGGGGAAGCGCGCACCATGGTGTTACCGCCAGCAAGGACGACGTTGCCGTAGAGCTGGGCGCGGATGGACTGGTCGCACTTGTGGATGGCGTTGTAGATGAGCTCGTGGACGCCAGCGGACTCCATGCCGAGCAACGAGGGCTGGAAGAGCGCCTCGGGGCACCGGAAGCGCTCGTCGCCGACGGTGATGACTTGGCCGTCGGGCAGCTCGTACGACTTCTCGAGGGCCGACGACGCGGCAGCCGAGCTCATCTCCTGGTCCAAGTCGAGGGCGACGTAGCAGAGCTTCTCCTTGATGTCCCTCACGATCTCCCTCTCGGCGGTGGTCGTGAACGAGTAGCCGCGCTCGGTCAGGATCTTCATCAGGTAGTCGGTCAGGTCGCGACCGGCCAGGTCCAGCCTGCACACGCCGTGCTGCACCACGTGGCCCTCGTAGATGGCGCACGCGTGGGTCACTCCGTCGCCGCTGTCCAGCACGAGGCCTGCGCGCTGGCGTCAGCGACCGACACCACAAGAACCGGGCGAGCGCGCGCGCGCGCGTACCCGTCATGCGGCCTGCGGCGTACAGGGAGAGGACCGGCGCCGGGACGATATACACGGCCGGCGCACAAAAGGTCTCCATCATGATCTGGTGATGATTGATGATTGATGATTATGATTGATGATTATAATTGATGATTTGATGTTATGATTGTTGATGATTGATGATTATGATTGATGATTGGTGATGATGCCGCGCGATTCGAGGCATGTTGTGGTTAGTGTTCATGTGGGGGTGGGAGGTGGGGGTGTCGGCGCACCTGGATGGCCTTCTCGCGGTTGGCCTTGGGGTTGAGCGGCGCCTCGCTGAGGAGCACGGGGTGCTCCTCGGGGGCGACGCGCATCTCGTTGTAGAAGGTGTGGTGCCAGATCTTCTCCATGTCGTCCCAGTTGGTCACGAGGCCGTGCTCGATGGGGTACTTGAGGGTGAGGATGCCGCGCTTGCTCTGCGCCTCGTCGCCCACGTACGAGTCCTTCTGGCCCATGCCCACCATCACGCCCGTGTGGCGCGGCCGCCCCACCAACGTCGGGTACACCGCGCGCGGCGCGTCGTCGCCTGTCGGATGCGTCCAGCCGTCAGCCGCGAAACTTGTAGTTTATTTATTATTATTATTTAATTATTATTATTCACGAGCATGCTGTGTTGGTGCGCGTGAGGTGTGTGATGTTTGATGTGATGTATGTGTGCGTGATGTGTGGTGTGTGTGCGTGCGTGTGTGATGTGTGTGGTATGTGTGCGTGCGTGCGTGCGTGCGTGCGTGCGTGCGTGCGTGTGTGTGTGTGTGTGTGTGTGTGTCGTGTGATGTGTGATGTGATGTGGTGTGTGTGTGTGTGTGTGTGTGTGTGTGTGTGTGTGTGTGTGTGTGTGTGTGTGTGTGTGTGTGTGTGCGTGATGTGTGTGTGATGTGTACGTGCGTGTGTGATGTGTATGTGTGTGTGATGTGTGCGCGTGATGTATGTGTGATGTGATGTATGTGTGATGGGATGTGATGTGATGTGATGTGTGTGTTGTGTATGTGTGTGTGTGATGTGTGTGTGTGTGTGTGTGTGTGTGTGTGTGTGTGTGTGTGTGTGTGTGGTGTGCATGATGTGTGCATGATGTGTGTGTGTGTGTGTGGTGTATGTGATGCATGTGATGTGTGTGCGATGTATTGTGCGATGTGCGGTGAATAATGTATGGGGGTGGGTGGAGGTAAACTGAGAGCACACCCGCGAAACCGGCCTTGGACATGCCGGAGCCGTTGTCGATGACCAGCGCCTGCACCTCGCCAAAGTCGACTGCACACGATAGCGGCCACAGGAGGAGAGAGGGAAAGAGGGGGCAGGGGGGGAGAAAAGGCGGTTGGCGTGGGAAGGGAGGAGAGAGGGGGGGAGGCAAGGCGGTACGGTCAGCGTAGGCGGTGGTGGCGGTGACGAGCTTGGGGAGGGCGGCCTTCTTCTTGGCCACGCGTTCCTCCTCCTCCTGCTCCGCTTGCTCCCACGCGTTGGCAAACTCCTCGGGGTGCTCGATCGCGTGGATGGCGTGCTCCGTCTGGGCGGCACGAGGTGAGCGGCAGTTGCGAAGACGATTGAACGTGTGGTGAGGCGTGTGTGTGTGTGTGTGTGTGTGTGTGTGTGTGTGTGTGTGTGTGTGTGTGTGTGTGTGTGTGTGTGTGTTTTCATGTGGCATTGTGGTGGTGGAGGGGGCGTGAGAGGGGGTGGGTGGCCTACCTCCTTGACGACCTTGTGGTCGGGGGCGTACTTCTTGAGGCGGATCTTGAGGGCCTTGTTGAGCATCTCGAGGGCCATGGCCTTGTCCGTGTGGGGGTTGTCCGTGTTGCCGTAGATGAGGCCCAGGCGCATCTGGATGGCCGCCACCAACAGGTGATCTGCGCATTCCCCCCCCCCGCCACCCAATGTTGTTCACATTTTGCGTCGCGGCGGGATGGCCCCCACATGTGCGTGCAAGCGAGAAGAGGGAGAAGAGGGGAGAGAACGCGAGTAGTAGTAGGAAGGAGGGGGGGCGTACCGGAGCCGAAGATGTTCTCGGAGATGGTGAGGGCGCGGGAGCCGCACTCGATGGCCTCCTTGAAGCGCTCCTGCATCTCGTAGAGGGTGATCATGTGCTTGAGGGTCTGGCCCACGCGCGAGTGGGTGGGGCCGAGCTGCTCCTCCCTGATCTTGAGGGCGCGCTTGAAGTACTCCTCGGCCTTGACGAAGTTGGCCTTGCGCTCCTCTCCCGTCGCGATCTGACCACCACCACCACCGCGCGCGCGCGCACGCGCCACACGCACGCGGGGGCCCGTGTGAGCTCACGCTGCGTTCAGTTGCTGCGGCGTGCGGTGTTTACCTTTTCGACGTAGAGGGTGCCCATGCGGTTGAGGAGACGCGACACGTCCGGATGCGCCTCGCCCAGCGCCTGCTCCTTGACCGCCAGCGACTTTTGCAGCCATTGCAGGCCCTCGTCGTAATCTGCCCCCACCCGACCCGATGTCAGCACACACACACACACACACACACACACACACACACACACACACACACACACACACACACACACACACACACACACACACGACCAAGACATGCATGCGTGTGCGTGCGTGTGTGGGGGGAGGGCGCGGCATAGGGGAGAGGCGCTTGCCTTGCTGGACGAGGTAGACGCAGGCGATGGAGTAGTGGATGTCGGCCGTGCGCGGGTGCTCCCCTCCGAACTTGGCCTCGCTGATGTTGAGGGCGCGATCCAGCATCTGCCGGGCCTCGTCGAACTTGTACAGGTTGTTGAAGATGTTGCCCAGCCTGTCCAGCACGTGTGCCACCTGGTCGCGGGAGGTTCACCAGCGCAGGAATGAGCCCCCCAAAGGTGAGCGAGGAGCACCCACCACCCACCACCCCACCCACCCCACCACCCACCACCCACCACCGCTTGTGGGGGGGACAAGGTAACAAAGACACAATCGGGCTGGTCCGTGTATGGTACCTCGACAGAGTCGGGGCCGAAGAGCTTTTCGAAGAGCGGCAGGCAGCGGCGGCCGAGGGCGAGGGCGGCCTCGTGGTCGCCCTGCACCTCCTTGAGGCGCATGAGGCCCTGCAGCGTTTGCCCCACCTGCGACCCCCGCCACCCCCCATTCGTCCCATATATATATACGTCGGCGAGAGGGGATACGGGGGCAGGGCAGAGGGGGGCCGGGGGGGGGGGGGGTACCAAGGGAGACTCTGTGCTGAGCTTCCGCTGGCGGAGGTCGAGGGCGCGCTGGAGGTTCACCTCGGCTTCGGCAAAGTTGTTGCAGTCGATCAGAAGCTCGCCCAGCAGGTGGAGCGTCAACGCCACGTCGAGGTCGTCCTCACCTGCCACGCCATAGAAGAAGGTCACCGAGGGTGAGAATATGGAGAGGGAGAGAGCGAGAGAGGGAGAGAGAGAGAGAGGGGGGGGGAGAGAGAGAGAGAGGATGGCGAGTGGTCACCCTTCTCCTTCTTGAAGCGTTCGAGGGCGTCCTTGAAGAGCTGCTGGGCCTGCTTGTAGGCGCCCTTGAGGTGGTAGATGTGGGCCACCGCGCACTCGGCCCGTGCGACGTTGATGGGCTGGGAGGCCTTGTCGTAGAGGAAGCGGGCCTCGAGGTAGATGCTGAGGGCGCCGTCGTACTTGCCCATGTCCTCGAAGAAGCAGCCCACCTTGTAGTACAGGTCCGACAGGATGATGTCCGACGGCATGCTCTGCGCAGTCGAGGATGAGGCGCGCGAGCCATTGATACGTATCACCCCCCCCCCACCCCACCCACCCCCTCTTAACCAACCAACGCGAACGATGGACGTACGTTGCGTCTGCTGAGGGCTTCCTTGTAGGACGCCACCACGTCGTAGGAGGTGTTCTTCACCAGCGTGCTGTGTGTAGAAGAGGGAAAGAGACATCACAGCCGTGAGCAGTGAAGTGGGCGCGTTGAGATGATGATGATGGTGGGGGGTAAGAAGGCGATGGGGGTCAGGCGTACCGCCAGTACTTGAAGAGGTCGAACTTGTGGGAGGGGGTGTAGAGCTTGCTGAAGAGGGCGAGGTTGGTGAGGCACTCGTGGAGCTCGCGGTAGAGGCCCGCCCGTTCCAGGTGGTAGGGCCACTCCTCCACCTTCCTCTCCGAGGTGTCGTCCAGCGCCCCAAAGAACGTCGCCAGTTCCGCGTGCAGGCGCACCTTGTCCGCCTCGGTCGGCAGGTACCTGTTGCAACACAACCACAACAACAACAACAACAACAACAACAACAACAACAACAACAACAACAACAACAACAACAACAACAACAACAACAACACCGTTTGTCTGTCATCGACCCGGAGTGCGGTGCGTGCGGCGAGGGGGGGGGCGTGGGCGGAGGTACGTACCTGGCCATGACGGCGCTGCGCACGTCGAGGTTGGAGAAGTTGAGGAGGCCCGAGCTGTTGTATAGGAGATCCACCATGGCGATCAGCAGCGGGGACCATTCATCCACCTGCAGCCGCCGCTTCTCCAACACGGGCTCCAGCTCCGAGTCCTGGTCGCCAAGGGAGCGTAGAGAGAGAGAGAGAGAGAGAGCGTTAGAGAGAGAGAGAGAGAGAGAGAGGGAGAGAGAGGGAGAGAGGGAATGATAAGTGGTGGCGGTGGGTGGGTGGTGGGTGGTGCCTGGTAGAGTCCGTTGCGGGAGGCGTAGATGAAGGACATCATGGTGGCCACCACGCCCTTCTTGTCGTTGGCGTCGTCTTCCACTCGCTTGAGCACCACGTCGTACAGTTCCGCCGTGTTCTGGTGCGGTGAAGTGCGTTTGTTTTGTTTTTGTTTTTGTTTGTGGTGTTTAGTTGCATATCCAGGGGCGGGATAGGACAACAGAGGGGGGGGGTTTGTACGGAGGCCTTGAGGTTGGTCTGGATGCGGTGGTTGAGCTTGTCAAAGTCGCCGAACACGCTGATGTCGTCGAGGAGCACCTGCAGGAAGCGCGGATTGCCGGCCTGGGAGGCCTCGGCGATCTTGAGCTCCTGCTTCTCCGATAGCTTCTTGCTCCCCTTCGACAGGTACATGCGCAGGAAGGCCTTGCGCTCGCCCTCCTGCATCATCACGAGTGTTGTGTGCATGTGTGTGTGTGTGTGTGTGTGTGTGTGTGTGTGTGTGTGTGTGTGTGTGTGTGTGTGTGTGTGTGTGTGTGTGTGAAGAGAGAGAGAGAGAGGGAGGGAGGTTTGGGTGGTGGGATGATAAGCGGACCTCCATGGGCTCGAGTTTCATCGTCTCCCATCCTCTCTTCTCGAGCCCCTGCAACGTTTCGCCTGCAGTGTTGTGTGTGTGTGTGTGTGTGTGTGTGTGTGTGTGTGTGTGTGTGTGTGTGTGTGTGTTGTGACACGCGGAGAAAATGAGCAAAGGGGGGCCACGGAGCCCGGGAGGAGCGGGGGGGAGCCTCACCGGGGGTGGTGGAGACGAGCAGGCGGATGGTGGGCGGGAGGGTGGAGGGGAGCCAGACGAGGTCCATGGCGTTGTCGCGCCGGTCGAGCTTGTTGAGGCCGTCGATGATGAGGAGCAGCTGCCGGCGGGACGGGTTGCCCTCCTCGCCGAGCGCCTTGTCGAGCAGCTTGGGGAACTCCTGCACGATGGTCTCGGTGCTTTGCCGGTCGGGCAGGGGCCAGGCGAGGTCGAGGAGGTCGTAGACCTCGGCGAGAATGCGCCACAGGAGGAGGGAGTAGATGGTCGACGAGGGCGAGCAGCCCACGTAGTGCCACAGCACCATGTCCTCCGGGTGATGCTCCCTGCAGCGCGCAGCCCCCCCACCACACAATGTCACCACTTGGTTGCGTAATAGAGAGAGAGAGAGAGAGAGAGCAGAGAGAGCAGAGAGAGAGAGAGAGAGAGCAGAGCAGAGAGAGATAAGAGAGGAGGGTTACCGGTAGCGTTTGCCAAAGTTGGCGAGGAGGGCTGACTTGCCGATGCCCGACACGCCCTCGATGACCAGCGGAGGCGGGCGGTCACGGGTGAGGTGCTTGTCCAGGTGGATGAAGTACTGCTCCTTCGCCAGGTACACCTGCGCATGACCCATGTGGGCACCGCGGAGAGGTGTTTGGAACCGGCGAGTTCGATCGTTGCTCGCGAAAGGGGGGGGGGGTGAGCGCGAGGGAAGGCGCACCTGGGTGAGGGAGCGCGCGTAGGAGTTGTTGCGGAACCGCTCGCTGTCGAGCACGCCGAGGGCGCTGCCCGGCGGGTACCGCTGGTTGATGAGGTCCCGGATGTCCTCGTAGAGGAACTCGGCCATCTGGGAGGGGCGCTGGTACTGGCGCGCGGGAAACGCCGACTGGGTGATGTCCAGCTTGAGCGCGTTTAGCTTGCCCTGCTCGTGCGGGCCCTCGCTCTCGTAGATCGCGCGCTCCGACGCCGGCACCGACTCGATGTAGTACGGGTCGCGCAGGTAAAAGTACGCCGCCTTCTCCACATCGCACAGATTGGCCAGCACCTGCGCGCACACACATCACACGTGCAGGAATTGTAGTATAGGTGATGGTGATGGTGAGCGACCACACACACACACACACACACACACACACACACACACACACACACACACACACACACACACACACACACACACACCGTATTAGCGGAAGCGGTGGGGAGTGTGAGGAGGCGGGGGGAGGGGCAGGGCGTGCCATGCGCATCTCGATCTCGGTGATGGAGCGGTCGGAGAACTTGCCGATCCAGGAAAAGTCCTTGGCCGCGGTGTCGAGGGCGCGGGAGATGAGCTTGTCTTCGGCGCTCGTGCCTTCCTTGGAACGGCACCAGCCGTAGCGCTCGCCGTACATGCCCACGAACACGTTGGCCTTGTCCACTTCCCGCAGGCACATCAGCACCGTCGCCGCCTGCTCGCTCTGCAGCTCCGTCACGCCCCTGCCACGCCCGCCACGTCAGCGCTCGCCTGCTCGCCCGTGAAGTGGAGGAGGAAAGGGAGAGAGAGAGAGAGAGAGAGAGAAGAGTTACCAGCGTAGATCGATGCAGGTGATGAGGACGTCCCGCTCGGTGCAGATCTTGCGTAGCTTCGGGATGATGGTGCGCACCACGGCGTCCCTCTCCTTCTGCATGTCCTTGAAGGGCGAGGAGAGGAAGATGCGTATCTCGCGGTCGTCGTCTGCCAGCCGTGTCCGCGCGTCAGCTGCCACGCCGGCGCACGCACGCGCGAGAGGGCGAAGGAGGAGGAGGAGGAGGAGGAGTTACCCGACTTCCTGGGGCGGCGAGGTTGGGCCTCGAGGAGGCGCCCTCCTCCGCTGCTGCTGCGGAGGTCGCCTCTGGAGGTGGGCTCCGGCTGGCCCAGGAGCTCGACGCCCGTGATGCTCTTGAGCTCCTTGCGCAGCTCCATCTCCATCTTCTGGATGTTGGCTATCGCGCGCGACACGTTCCGCAATTGTCCCCTGTAACAGCCCCACAACCCAATCCAACCCAACCACGAGAGAGAGTCAGGAGATGGCCGTGGCCACGGTCGGCATCTCCTCTCTCGCCCTCGTGGAGAGAGGGAGGGGAAGATCGGGCCCGGAGGTGGGTGGTCACCTGAGGAGGGCAATCTTTTGCTCCTGGCTATTGTACAGCGCGGGCGAGTGGGCGTCTATGGACGTCATGATGGAGATGTGGGTTCATGGAGTAGAGAGAAACACACACACACACACACACACACACACACACACACACACACACACACACACACACACACACCACACACACACACCACACACATACACACCACACACACACACACACCACACACACACACCACACACACACACACACACACACACACACACACACACACACACACACACACACACACACAGAACGTATGGAGGAGGGAGGAGGCTTTACCAAAGAACCGGAAGGGAACGGGGAAGCCCTCGGTGCGGCCACCGTCGTTGGAAGCTGACGCGGGCACGTCGCCCGGGTCCACTCCGCTCAGCACGGGCACCGTACTGCCACCACCCCCACCCCCCCGACCACCGAGGACATCGGTAGAAAAGAAGAAGAAAACAACACGTAAGATGAGAGAGTGGTGAGAGAGAGAGAGAGAGAGAAAGGGGGAGAGGTGGCGGAGAACCAGATGACGGAGCTGCTCGAGTGGAACTCGTAGTCCGAGGCGACGACGGACCCGAACCTGATGCGGAAGTTGGCCGACGGCACAAAGTTGATGCCGAACACGGCCACCTTGAAGTCGCCCGTGGTGGGACCCTCCCCCGGCAGCACCGTCGAAATGATCGGCGCTGCCGCCACCACGAGAGAGAGTGACAGAGAGAGTGAAAGAAAACACGCACACGTCCTCCCACGTAAGCCAAGAGCGGTGGTCCCTCGCCGCCGTGCGCATGCAACCACCGCCATCGCCACCGCCACGGCCATCGCCGTACGATCGTGGTACCTTGCGCGGCGGACGAGGAGATGTGGGCGAGCACGGCCTGGGAGGAGGGACCCAGCAGCATGAGCTCCTCCTGCGACGCCGAAGATGAAGCGGCGCGCTCTGCCCCGCTGCCTGCACCGGCCTGCCTCGCATGTCCCCCCACGCACGCACCGCACGCACCGCACACACCGCACACACGCCCGCACACACCGCACGGACAGGTGAGCAGACAAAAAGAACCGCGGGGAGGATGGGCGGGGGGGAGGCGGATATACGCGTGGCCGGGAGGCAGCGCTGGCGGCGATAGAACGCACGTAGTCCTGCTCCACCACCTGCAGACCCGCATGGCGCGCCTGCTTGATCTTGTAGGTGTTGGCCACCAGCTCCTCCTTCGTGGTCAGCAGGTGCGTCACCTGGTCCACACACCCGCAAGATAATAATTATAAGAATAATGACGAAAATAAAAATAAATATAAATTGTCAATTAACAAAACCAAGTCAGCCGAGGTCCACGCGCGATATCTCGCTCGTCACTCGCGCTCGAGGTGTGAGTCGTGGTGGGCGAGGGGGACCAGGAGGAAGAGCCAATAGGAAACTGGGAGGCGGCGTGGCCAACCGTACCGTCTTGCCGAATATGTAGGTGACCACGCCCCCGTTGTCCTCAATGAGGGCCGTCAGTTCTTTCTTCAGGCCGGCACTCAGGCCGTGCAGGTGATAGCAGTGGCCAGCGAGGGCTCCTCTGTGCTCCATCAATGCGACTTTTTGCTTTCTTCTTTTACCAAACAACGCTACGTTGACGGGTTGGTGTTTCTTCACTGGTCGACAAATATTGTTCGTTCTTGTTCGGTGAACGGGCAAAGCTTATCGCCTACTGCGCGCACGCCGGCGCAGGAGGAGAAGCGTGCTGCGGTGGCGCCCTGCCATTGGCTGCAGCTTCCCCGCAGTAGCCGGGGTGGCCTTTGCACTTAAAAACCAAACCTGGTGGGGAAAAAATCGCATGGCAACACCCCACGCATGCGACCTATTTCTTGGATTTGATGTTGACGTTGCTCACGAGGGAGAAGACCTTGGCGAAGGACGTCACGCCCGACGCCTGCGCCTCCTGGATGCTCGTGAAGAGGCCGCCCTTCCTCGGCGTCCCTTGGCCCTCTTCCCCGCCTGTTGTTGGTTGTACCACAGGAAAGCGAGAAAGCGAGAAAATGAGAGAAAGCGATCGCGTGATAGGGGGGAGGGGGGAGGGCACTGCGTACCCTCGCCGGGCTTCGTTGCGTCTGAACCATCGCCCGTCAGCGCTTCCCTTTCCTGGCAGGTGGTGGGTGAGACAAACAGGTAGTAAGAGGTGCAACAACAATAATAATAATAATCACGATGGTGGTGATGACAAATTATTAAAATTAATACTCGAACCTGTTGCTTCTTTTGGTGGATGACGGAGCAGGCCTCCGCGAGTTCCTTGACCTGGGTCTTGGACAGGTCGGGACGGCGAGCGAGCAAACTGGAGAAGGTGTCCATGGTGATGTCCGGGCTGTGCTTCAACAGCTCGGCAAAGTTGTCCACGATCGACGTCGCGTCACTGCCACCCCCCACACACACACACACAAATGATAGCGGCGCGTGAGCAGGCAAAAGCGGCAGCGCACGGGGCGGGCCAAAGCGGCGACGGGCACCATTCCACGATTTGGCGGAGGTCGAAGAGGATCTGCAGAGCGGCGGCCACCTGCTTCTCCTTCAGGTCCCCGTCCTGGCGTGTGCGCCGCGACCGCGCGAGTGAGAGGCCACGCTTGCGACAAACAACAAGTCGCCCCCCACAATCACGCGGCGACAAGGATATGAAGAAGGAGGGGGGAGGGGCACCTTGACGAAGAAGTCGTGCAGGGCCTGTTCGTCGTCCTGCATCCGCTTCACGGTGCGCACCTTTTCGAAGGACGACTTGCGGGAGACCATCTCGGCCACGTATCGGTACACCAGCTGGTCGAGGATCGTCTGGGACTGCGCAACCCGCCACACCACCACCGCAACCGTTCACACACACACACACACACACACACACACACACACACACACATCACACACACACACACACACACACACACATCACACACACACACACCAACACACACACACACACACACACACACACACATCACACACACACACATCACACACACACACACACACACACACACACACACACACACACACACACACACACACACACACACACACACACACACACACACATCACACACACACACACACACACACACACACACACACACACACACACACACACACACACACACACACACACACACACGGGTGAGCACCGCCGCAGCCCACGACGGTCGATTTGGGTGGAGAGGGGGAGAGGGTGACGAACCATCTTGCGCAGCGCCGAGTCCACGATGTATCCCTTGATGCACTCGTTGTCGTAGTAGTCCTTCACCGTTTCCACGATGGCCTCGATCAGATCGTCCTCATACCTGCTCAACGACGTCAACGCGCAGCACGCCAATGATGACGGCGATGATGATCATGGCAACATTTGAAGAGGGGAAGGGGGTGCAGGAGTACCAGTCCTTGTGGAAGATCTTGACCAGGGCGGGCTCGAGGTCCTTGAAGATGATGGCCACCACCGTCTTGATGGCCTCTGCACGAGGGGGAGGAGTGAGCTCCCGGCGCCGTGCGGGGGGGAGGCCGTGAGAAGAGTGCATTGGGGGGAGGGGGTCATGGCGTGCCATCAGCGATCTGATAAAATACGCCGGCCACGTTGTTGATGTTGAGCCTGGCCATGGCCTCGGCGTCCAAGGTTTTGGCGAGCTTGCGCCCGAGGTCCTGCAGGTAGCTGCACGACCACCACCCCCACCCCCCAATGGCGTCAGGCCGCTGCTGCTGGTGGTGGTGGTGGTGCCCGCCGGCAGAGAGACAGGGGGGAGAGAGAGAGAGAGAGAGAGGAAGCGCACTCGTGGCATTTGTGGTTGTTGTTGATCATGGCCAATATGTTCTCCATGTAGAGACTGTCCACCTCCTCTGCACGCATGCACACGCACGCACGCACACGACACAGCCTCAACGAACGCACAAACGCGTGGCCACCGCGCACATGCGCGCCAGTGCCAGATAGCGCAACGTACTCCTGATGGTGTGGAACAGGGCCTGTTGGTAGCGCTCCAGCACCCTGACGCACTCCTCGGCCACCAGTCCTATGAACTGTATATATAATTATATAAAAAGAATAAATAGATTTAAATATATATAATATTATTTACATTGGTTTGAAACCTGTATTGTAAGGCGTGGGTGCGTGAGAGGAAAGGATTGGGGGGGGGTTACCCTGGGGCAGGCGGTAGGACGAACGACGTCGACCTGCTGGTTGATGAACTTGAAGAGGAGGACCGGCGCGTCCGTGTAGAACAACCCGTCCAGCTGTACCGTTCCAACCACCAGTGAGTGAGAAGAGAGGGGGGCGAGAGGACGCGCATCGCGAGCGAGGCGTGTGTGTGTGTGTGCGTGTGTGCCTGGTCGGGTTCGGCTTGCTTGTCCTGCTCGATCAGCCGGCCAGTCCACTCGTTCATCATTTTCTAATCGCATGGGCCCACGCGTCAGACGCGGGAAAAGGGCAGAAGAAAACGAGGAAATTCGGGAGGGGAGGAGGATTGGGGGGGAGGTGGTACGGCAGCGTCAGCTTTGTAGGAGAGCATGAGGGGCTCGAGGGCGTCCATCAGAGAATCGGCCACCTCCTTGGCCCCGAGCGCCTTCATCTGCGGCTCGTATGACTTGTGGACCCACTCCACTGCGCAACGCCGTGACTGGACGTCAACAACCATACAACAACGGTGGGGGAAGAACACACAACAGACACACACACACACACACACACACACACACACACACACACACACACACACACAGAGAGAGAGAGAGAGAGAGAGAGTCGCGGGCAAGGGCTGCTCGATTACCGAGCACGAGGATTTCCTGCGTGGAGAGGTCGTCCGCCTGCTGGGCAAACTCTGTGAACATGGCCTTGAGGCGCTGGTGGTACTCTTCCACGAAGAACGCGTCGATGTTGAAGCTGCAGAGGAGGGCATGGTAGGCGCGTGTGCGGTGCGCAGCGTGAGTGCGTGTGCGCGCGCACACACGCCATTCCCTCTCTGCGCCTGTGTGAAATGCGAGGGCAGAGGGCAAAGTACTGTTCGGGGAAGCAGGGCACGACCTGATGCACCACCACATCAAGGTCCTCCGAGAGCAAAGCTGTGCGGGCGATGATCTTCTGCACGTCCTCGCCGCAGTCGGCAAACACCTGCACCGCCGCAGCCGTATCCCACAAGTCGACGCCGCGGCGTGGCGTGTGCAGGGGTGAGACACACCCACGCCTCAACACAAAGCCAAAGCCATCGGACAAAGAGAGGCAGTGAGGTCGACCTGTCGGAAGCGCTCGCCGACGGAGATGCGTATGTGCTCCTTGATCTTCTCGCGCGGGTCGATGTTGTTCCGCTTCTCTTTCTTCGACTTCTTCTTCCCCTTGGTCTCTGTGTGGGGGGAGTGGGGGGGGGGGGAGATCGCGAGCAGCGGTCAAAAGAACTTGACCCTCGATGCCGTGGTGGCCACACAGAGGAGGGAGGCGAGGGTGGAGGAGAGGTACCGGCGCGGGCCTCCCACAACTTGTGCTCCCGCTCCACTACCTGGAGGGCCTTCACCAGAACTGAGGGCCGCTCCTGCACGCGCGATCGGTGGTTGGTCAGCGTCCATGGAATAAATACGTCTCTGTGTCTGTCTGTCTGTGTGTGTGTGTGTGTGTGTGTGTGTGTGTGTGTGTGTGTGTGTGTGTGTGTGTGTCCAACGCCGGGCAGGTGGCGACTGGCGAGGGCCAAGAAGAAGCTCACCTTGGCCAACGTGATGGTCTGTCGCGTGAGGTCGTAGAGCTTCTCCTCGAATACTGAGAGCAAGGGGTGGCCACGGTCAGTCCAGCAACAACGGCAGAACGGGTTTTGGGGGGAGAGAGAGAAGAGAGAGGAGAGAAGAGAGAGAGAGAGAGAGAGGGACCACGCACCCCCGAACAGGCCCGGCACATCCTTGAACACCTCCTCCAGCACCTCGTACTGCTCCGTGTTGCCCCTGGGAGGCCAACGAGGTAAGAGGCAACCTCCCCCCCCTGCGCACGCTCAGAGGGGAGCCCAAGGTACCTGGCCTCGCGCAGGGCGCCCTCGCGCATGTTCTCGAGCTTCTTGATCTCGTTGTACACCTGGAGGAGGTTCTTCTCGTTCTCCAGCATGTCGTGGATCTCCTCGATCTTGCGCGTTGTTGGCCGGTCGGGTCGCGCGCGCGTGGGCGAATGGCGCATGAGAACACCCGCGAGCTGGCTGCACTGCAACCGCGAGCGGAGTGTACCTTGCGAGGAATCTCCAACGTGCGATCGAGCTGTCGCCTCGTGTAGTGCAGGTTGGTTCGGGCGTCGTTCACTGAAACGCCACAACGTCTCGAGTCAGGCGTCGTTGCGCAGTAACGCGTGGGGGGTGGTCCACCCAGATGAGGCGGGAGGGTACCGGCTTTGATGAGGTCATACTGCCCGATGAGCCCCTGCGTTTCCTCGCACAGCTTGTCCACAGCAGAGAGGCTGCGCATGAACGCCAGACCGCCCCAAAAGCAGTCGACAAACCGGTGAGGCAAAGAGAGGAGGAGAGGGGGGGGACACTCAGTCGAGTGGGGACGACAGGCGGTGTACTTGGACTGCACGGTGGCGATGCGACTGATGGAGAGTCGAAGGAGGTCGAGACCGGTGCGGGCGCTGTCGAGCTGGGCCTGGACGAGGGCGCGCAGCTGGGCGTCGGTGGCGAGCTGGCCGGCGTGCACGTTGGCTCGCAGCTTGGGAAGCTTGGTCTGCAGGTCATCGGGCACTGTGAGCCACTCGGCCACGCGCCGTGCGGCCACTTGGCGTGCCCCCTCCACTTCTTCATCCAACCCCTCCACGTCCATCTTTTTTTACTTGTCACTCTTTTAATTCCTTTTTCCCCCATTTTCTCGGCAGCATTTCTTTTCGACGTATCACGGAAACTCCGATAAAAAAGCAAACCACTTTCGGCTTCCGGTAATTCTCTTCTCTCCGCTTCCGTGTGCGACGGAAGCAGCGGCGAAACGGCCAACAAAGGATGGAGTGGCGGGCGGGCACATAAAAGGCTCTCTCTTCAGCACGGAGCACATCATTCTTCACCACGAACCACACACACGAGTAGCGCTTCCAAAGAGAGATGGAATTTCCCGATCTAGGCCGCCACTGTTCCAAGCCAGATTGCAAGCAGCTCGATTTTCTGCCATTCACCTGCGATGCCTGCAAGATGGTGTTCTGCCTCGACCACCGCACCTACAAGGACCACACCTGCGCCGACGTGAAGGTGCGCGACAAAAAGGCCCAGGTGTGCCCGCTCTGCAACATCCCCGTGCCGTGTGGGCCCAACGACGACGTCAACGAAAAGATGAACCGGCACATCGAGGATGGCTGCAAGTCGGAGGCCAGAGAGCGCAAGAGGGCCAACAGATGCCACGTCAAGCGGTGCCGCAAAACCGAGCTGCTGCCCATCCAGTGCGCCAAGTGCTCGCACCAGTACTGCCTCGGCCACCGCCTGCCCAGCGACCACAACTGCGACGTTGTACGACGAGAGACCATGACGGCGGCCCACATGCTCCGCCGCAGCACCAACGCCGGCCGCGGTGTCGCCACCTCCTCTTCAGGTGGCGGCGGCCTTCTGGGCCTCCTCACCGGCAAGGCATGAAGCCCAAGCCCGCCATGAAAGCCTTTCCCGCAGTCGAAGAGCTCGACCTGCGAGGTGGTGGTTTGTGTTTTCAACTTGAAGTTTATTCTACACGCGGTGGCGATGATGTGATTTGTAATGACTGTACAGTTGCCCTCAACGGGCCCAAATGAATAAGCACACCGCTTGCCCCAACATCGCCTTGCTCTACTCCCCCCCCCTCCTCTCTGCTCCCCAGAGAGAGCAGCTGTCAGGGCTTGGGGTCCCTCCCGCCTCGCGAGAAGAGCAGCGCCACGGTGTGCACGCGACGCTTCCAACCTGAGGATTTCCTCGTGGGCGCCGCCTCGGCGGCGTGCCTGCCCCCCACGCCCTCCTCCTCCGGCTCAGCCACCGGTGCTTCCATGGTCCTCCTCCGGGCCCTTTGGGCCTTCCTCTCTTCCTCCTTCTTCTTCTTCTTCTGCCTCTTCTTCTTCATCTTTGCTCTTTGCTCCTTCTTCGTCGTTGTCCTCTCCTCCGCGCTGGCGGGCGTGGGGCCCTCCTCCGCCACGTCCGCCGGGACAGCCGGTCCTTCCTCGCCTTCGTTGCTCGCCCCGTCGCCGGCCCGCGCCATCTCCATCGCCCGCGCCGCCATCATCGTGGTGGTGGCCGGTCGCGGGGAGTACATGACCGTGCTCGAGACCCGCCGCCTCCCGTAGCCGGAAACGCTCTCGAGCGCCATCGCCTCCTCATCCTCGCCTCCCGCCGGCTGCTGACGGTGAGGGTTGCGCAGCTGCCCGCGCTGGTCTGTGGACTCCGCATTCCACCCATCCTGCGTGCCGTGGTCGTCGCCGTCGCCGTCGCCGTCGCCGTCGTCGTGGCCATGAGGCCGCGGACTGTGAGAGGGCGTGGGCGGGCGGGCGGCCAGCCTGGCCTCGAAGTCGAGCTGCATGCGGAGGTAGATGGAGGCCGACTCGGGAGCACCGCCGTCGGCCTCCTTCATGTCGCGCCCGCGCCGGGGCTCTCGTTCGTGCCCCATCCGCTCGCCGGCCGCCGCCACTGCAGCAGCCGACGCGTTGGGGTTCCGCCGGCGAGGCGACTTGATGAGCATGCTGAGCCGACGCGAGTTCCGACTCCAGAAGCCTTCGCCTGCTTCTCCTCCTCCTTGTCGACTGACTTTCTCAACCTCCTTCGCCTTCTCCTCCTCCTCCTCCTCCTCCTCTCTGTCTAACTCGCTCTCCTGTTGGCTGCTGGTATCGCCTGCAGGCGATCCATCGTGGTCGTTCCCATGGTCGTCCTCGCTGTGATCGTGGGCGGCGGAGCGGTGGCCGTCATCGCCGGGGCGCGCCTGTTTGCGGGGAGACTTCCAGCCCATGAGGGTGATGCTCCGCCGCCAGAAGCTCTCCTGCTCTTCCCTGTGTCGTCGTTGCTGCTGCTGCTGCGGGTGGCGTTGAGGATCCACCGGATGCGAATCGTCGGAGAGGGTTTGCGCTCGCCGGCGCGGCGTGAGGAAGGCGGTGAAGCTGCCCGTCCGCCTCTTTGCGACGTAGGGGTGCTCCACCAGATCATCGTCGTCGCCGTTCCGATCATGGCCGCCCTCTCCACCACCCCTCTCCATGGCCTTTGAGGAGGATGAGGAGGAGGACGATGAAGAGGAAGAGGAAGACGAGTGGGGAGTGGGGGTTGTGGGTGCCGCGACCGCAACAGCAGCCCTGGTGTCCAAGGCGGGCATGCATATGGTGGAGCCGGCCGGTTGCTTGGCCCACAGGGCGGTGCCATCGCGCAGAGCGCGGTGCTGGGGAGGCGAGAGGGGTCGGGGCAGGCTACGCGGTCGAGGGGCCTTTCCCGCGCTCTCCTTCTCCTTGGGCGGGGCGGAGGGGCTGCACGCCAGCAATGGAATACGAGTCAACGGACCGTTTATACGACAAGGGGACCATGGCCACCGTGCAGCGCAAGGGCGAGGAGCATCATGCGTCGTACCGGGCGGAGACGGCCTTGGGTGAATTGAGTGTCCTGCTCTTGCTCCCCTTCAAGACCAACGTCAATTTGACCGACAATCTGCTCGAGGTGAGGGGTGGGAGAGAGAGAGGGAGAGAGAGAAGAAAGGGGAAAGAGAAAGACGACACACAACGATGAGAAGGTGAACCAACACGCCACTCCTGGACGGGGTATCGTGCCTGGGAAAGCGGTCTCGTCGTTCCCGCTTCTTGTGCTCAATTTTGGCCGTGTGCTTTATCTCGTTGTGGTCCAGGTCTTTCAGCCACTCGTCTGCACCGTACGTGACCATGTCGCTGTGAGGTCCCCCCCCCGTCGTGGTGGCCTGGAGCTCCCCGGAGAGAAGGGAGAGCGGGTGGGTCGTACCGATGGAGAAGATCTCCTCCAGCTCTTCGCTGTCGTAGTCGCCGGAGCCCTCTGACTCCTCTCCCTCCGTGGTCGGGGCCACGCTGTGTGCCTCGCTCAACCCCGCCGACAAACCTGCATTGGCGGGCGAATAGGGTCAGGAGTTGGGGTACCAGAGCCCCCCCCCCAAGACAGATGCGGTCGATTTAGTTGGGATGCGTAACTACTTGATAGGAGTCCGCTGGGCGGGCGACGTCTTGTTCGGAGCGTTTGGCTGCTCTCTTCCATCTTCTCCCTCCTGTCGCGTCCTTGGGCGTTTGTCGTATGTGTTGCAAGCCCGTTGTATTACCGCAAATGGTCGTTGGACCAACAAAAAATGGAGCTAGCGTTCTCGTAAGCACGCGACCTGTGCGTTAATGGGGCTAAGCCCCGTATTGGGTGAACTCGACGAGCAGGCTGTGCCTACTGGCCCGAGGCTCCCACGGCGTACGCGAGAGACTAGGACGATCGCCACTGTGCCCCAGCCGCCATTGTCCCAGGTGCGTGTCGCGTCGCCAACAAGCGCAAGGGGAAATTTCACGTGCCAAAGATTGTGTGGTTGTTGTGGCCGCAAGCTTGATTCGCACTGCAGCCCCAGGCAAGTATGGAAGCGGCTGAAGGTACGTCACAATCATATTGGGGTGACTACCAATACGACCTGTACAGGTCCTGTGATGCGACTTTTGCGCGCGGCATTTTTTCGCCTCATCAAAATCTTCCCCCTTAATCTTAATCGTCGTCATTGTCTCAGCGTAGCAATCTTGCTGATTGAATGTGCCAGAGCTGTTCAAGACGGCCAATGCGCTGTTCGTGGACGAAGACTACTCGGGGGCACTGCAGGCGTACAGCCAGGCCATCGACGTGTCTCCCCAGCCGCGTGCAGATCACTTTGCCGCGCGCGCCGCGGCCCACCTCCACATGCGCAACCAAATGGGCACGCGCACTCGCACCCCCCCCCCTCAACCTCGGCCCGCACAGCTGCTAACCTGCGACAACCAACGACACTGCAGAGGCGCTCGACGACTGCACTCGGGCCATAGAGCTCGACCCTACGCACGACAAAGCACACCTGCGCAAGGGGTACCCCGCTGACCCGCAACACATCCCCCCCCCCTCAAAGGGGGACTGCGCAACGCTGTCGCACGCGCGCGTTGTGTGGCTGACCCCCCTGTGTGCGTCGCCGGACAGCATTGCCCTGTTCGAGCTGGGCGAGTATGAGATGGCCCAGAAGATGTTCGAGAAGGGCGAGCGTCTCAATCACAAGAGGTGCCCCTCTCATCCCTGATCAGCCTTCCCCCCCCTCCTTCCTCCTTTTTCTCTTCTTCTTCTTCTTTTTCTTTTTGCTCTCCTCTTCTTCGCGCCGGCTATGCACCGAACTCAGAGGTGTGTCTTCGCCGCTCTAGCCCTGGCTGGCGCGACTGGATCAGGAGGTGCGAGGTTGCCATCCAAGGTATGCCACCCTTCTGGCCACAACAGGGGCGTCGACAGAAATCGCGTGGCTGACCGTTTTGCTCTGGCTTTCTCTCTCTCTCTCTCTCTCTTCTACCCGTGTGGACAGGCGAACAGGGGGGCAATGCCCGAAGGCAGCCCGAGCCCGAGGCCGCGCCACCTCGTTCCGCCGCCAGCAAGGCCGTCTCCGAGGCCGACAAGAGGAAGGTACACAGCATACGCATCGCGCCCCTCCCGTCGCGTGTCCCGAAAGGCGCGCGGCCAGCGACACCGAACCTCACCCGCTCTCCTCTTCCCCGTTGTTGTTTGGGGGGGGGCTTTTAGGCAGAGCACGAGAAGAACCTGGGCAACGTCGCGGTCGGGAAGAAGGAGTTCAAGAAGGCGGTGATGCACTACAGCTCCGCCATCACCATCGACCCCGACAACCACGTCTACTACAGGTTCGTCGTTGTGTGCACAGGATGACGCGCTGCTGCTGCTGCTGCGACGCCACGCTCACCACCACCACCACCACCACCACCACCACCACGGGCCCACCAGCAACCGGTCGATGGTGCACACAAGGCTGGGCGACAACTCACGCGCGCTCGAGGACGCCTTGACCACCGTGGCGCTCTCGCCCAACTGGCCCAAGGGTACCGAGCACGCGCACGCGCGCGCGCCTGTCACCGCGAGAGCTGGTCGCTCGCGCCAATAGGCCAGCGTCGTGTCGCTGAGGCGCGCGCGCGTTCCCCCTCCCCTCCCAGGGTACTACCGCCAGGGCACGGCTCTGATGGCCCTCGAGAGGCACGCCGAGGCTGTCGACGTAATTTGTGCCTCCTCTCCCGCCAGCTCCCCTGCTGCGCCGGCGCTGATTGGACCTTTGGCCTTGGGGGGGGGGCGTATATATGTGTATATATGTATATATATAATAATGTGTATATATGTATATATTGCCTGCGCGCACAGGCGCTGCGAAAGTCGCTCGATCTGGCGCATGAGGACAAGGAGAAGGAGGAGATCAGCCGGACGCTGCAGCAGGCCATCGAGCTGGCCAGGGTGCAATCCCACCGTACGCGTATACCTCCCCCCGCACATTCGCGACCGACACCTTCCTCATGCCCTCCTCATGCGCGCGTGATGATGACGACGACGACGATGGTGGTGGTGGTGGTGGTGGTGGTGATGATGATGATGATGCGTCGTCGCAGCCGCCTACGCCGAGCTGAAGAAGGCGAGCCGCCTGAGGGACAAGGCCATCTCGGAGATCATCAGGGCCAACATCGCCAAGCTCAGGTCCGAGGAGTTCGCCAAGGCCATCACCTCCCTCACCGGTATGGGCGGGTCCCCGCACGCGCGCGCGCACACACGCACGCACACACGGGACATGTGAGAGAGAGGAGAGGAGAGGAGCTGCTGACGGCGCAGAGTGTTTCCAAACACTAACGACACCAACGTTGTCTCGACGTTGCGGGCCGCATAGTCAACCTGGGCACCCGGTGGCGCTGCATGCGGGTCGTGGTGATCGACGAGGAGGGCGTCATCGTGCGCGTCCAGACCCCCAACTCCATTCGTGCGCGCACGCCTCCCTTTCGAAGCCTCCCTTTGGCCTCTCGCGCGCTGCACGGATATACCGATATTGCGGTGTTACTCGATAGAATCTTGCGTGTCGCTGATCGCTGTCAACGCGCGCAGTGCCCTCGGACAAGAGCGTCATCGCCAAGCTGCAGTCTGGCGACGCGAAGCTCGCGCAGCTGTTCCTCCACGTGGACAAGTCAACCACGCCGACCGCTCATCGCCAGGTATTGCTATTACTCATCTACACACACACACACACACACACACACACACACACACACACACACACACACACTCTCTCTCTCTCTCTCTCTCTCTCTTCTATGTGCCACTACTGCTACGTGATGAGTCACCGATGCATCGGTGTGCCATACGACACGCGTGGCGCGCAGGAGTACATTTTCGAGGAGTGGAGGCCGACCCAGCCGCAGCGCAACTCTGCACTCCCTTCCCTGTCCAACCTTACCAGCAAGCCCCTCAGCGTGCAACAGAAGAAGGCACGCCCTCCTACCCGCGCCCACACACACACACACACACACACACACACACACACACACACACACACACACACGCGGCCACATTTCTTCTCTGCTCGCTCGTTCGCTTACTTGCTTGCTTGCTTGCATCACCCGTCGGGTCGTCCACCAGGTGTTGGAGCTGACCGCGGCCGAAGCCAACGCGACGCACGTCCTCAACTCGTTCATAGCCAGCCTCCTGAAATGAGAACGCGCTGGCGCTGCCACCCAAACTTCTCCTCTCCCGCCGCCTCTTGCTCTCTCCTTTTTTCCCCCCCCCCCTCTCCCTCTCCCCCTCTCTCTCTCTCTCGTGGCTGCCAGGCGTGTGGGTGGGCGTGTGTGTGTCGTCAAAGCCACACGTGTGCGATGGTTTGATATAAATAAGAGCGCCGCGTTTAAATGGGGAGCCTTGCCCCATATGTGGGGCCTACTTGGTCTTGGCCTTGTCCGTGGCTCTCCGATGCCTCGACGCGTCGGGTCTCGACGATGCCGATGATGATGATGAAGCTGGGTGCCCCTCCTTCTCGCCCTCTCCGCCTTCCTTGCCTGCGCGCTCCTCCTTCCTCGCCCTCTCCGCCTTGCTCGCC
>JANDJZ010000644.1:0-33303 GCA_027943245.1 Acanthamoeba sp. SK_2022b | reverse complement strand
CCAGCTCCGGCAGCAGCCAGCGTAGCGTCTCGCCGCTCGGTGCGGCGCCGGTGCTCAGCATCAGCGCCACCCGCTCCATCATGTTGCGCAGTTCGCGCAGGTTGCCGGGCCAGGCGTAATGACTCAGCGCGGCGTAACAGCCGGCCATGGCGGCGCGCAGCGGCTCCGTCAGCGGCACGTCGAGCGCCGCCAGTGACCGTTTCAGAAAGTGTTCCGCCAGCATAGCGATATCGTCGCCGCGCGCCCGCAGCGGCGGCAGCTGCAGCCGCAGGGCGCTCAGGCGGTAGAACAGATCGGCGCGAAAGTCGCCCCGTTGAATCGCCTGCTCCAGGTGGTTGTGGGTGGCGCTGATGACGCGAAAGTCGACCGCCACCGGCTGCTGCCCGCCGACCCGGGTGACGGCCTTCTCTTCCAGCGCGCGCAGCAGCCGGGTTTGCAGGTGCAGCGGCATTTCGCCGATCTCATCCAGAAACAGGGTGCCGCCGTTGGCGGTTTCCAGCAGCCCCCGTCGGCCGCCGCGCCGTGAGCCGGTAAAGGCGCCTTCCTCATAGCCGAACAGCTCCGCCTCCAGCAGCGATTCGGCGATGGCGCCGCAGTTAATGGCGACGAACGGCGGCGTCGCGCCCCTGGCCGGTGCGCCGCGCCGGGAAAAGTATTCCCGGTGGATCGCCTGCGCCGCCAGCTCCTTGCCGGTGCCGGTTTCTCCTTCAATTAATACCGCCGCCGGCGAGCGGGCGTACAGCATGATGGTGCGCCGCATCTGCTCCATCTGCGGGGACTCGCCCTGCAAATCGTCCAGCCCGTAGCGCGGTTGCAGGGTATTGCGCGCGGCGTAATCGCCACCGCGTTTGCCGCCGCCCCGCATCAGGCGCGTCACGTCCAGCGCATCGCTGAAGGCGGCGCGCAGGGTGGCGGCGGAATAGAGAAAAATGGCGGTGAGCCCGGCCTCTTCCGCCAGATCGCTGATGAGGCCGGCGCCGACCACCGCCTGAATGCCGGCGGCTTTCAGCTCGGCGATCTGGCCGCGCGCATCCTCTTCGGTGACGTAGCTGCGCTGCTCCAGCGGCAGATCGAAGGTTTGCTGGAACTCCAGCAGTGCGGGCAGAGGGGTCTTATAGGTGATGACGCCGATCCGATCGGCGGTTCTGCGCGCCTTGCTCAGCGCCTGCAGCAGATCGAAACCGCCGGGCTTGACCAGGATGACCGGCACCGACAGGCGGCTTTTCAGGTAGGCGCCGTTGGAGCCGGCGGCGATGATGGCGTCGCAAGGCTCGGTCGCCAGTCGGGCGCGGATGTGCTGCACCGCCTCCTCAAAGCCGAGGCGGATCGGGATGATGGTCGCCAGATGGTCGAACTCGAGGCTGATGTCCCGGAACAGATCGAACAGGCGGGTGATGGAGACGGTCCAGATCACCGGTTTGTCCGGCGTGACGTGATCGCTCATGGTGGGTTACCGAATGGAAGTGGCTGCATTAGGTGTAGCCCGGTTTCAGTGATGTTTCAAATTTACTGTGTGAAACAACGATTGAAACGTTAACTGAAACGTTTTTTACCCCTTTGCCAGGCCAATGGCGCTGAATATGTTGTAACTCACTTATTTTTATAGTTTTTAATTTTTCCCCCACCGAAGTGCAACCTGGCCCGCCCCTTGCTCTGTCTGTCTCATCTGGCTAATCGGAGAAAACGTCATGACGCTGCGCTCACCCGGGCTCGCCTTTCGTCAGGCCCTGAGTAAAGAAAAACCCCTGCAAATCGCCGGCGCGATCAACGCCAACCATGCGCTGCTGGCCCAGCGGGCCGGATTCCAGGCCATCTACCTTTCCGGCGGCGGCGTGGCGGCCGGTTCGCTGGGATTGCCGGATCTGGGCATTTCGACCCTGGACGATGTGTTGACCGACATTCGCCGCATCACCGACGTTTGCCCGCTGCCGCTGCTGGTGGATGTGGACAGCGGTTTCGGCGCTTCGGCGTTCAACGTCGCCCGCACGGTGCGCTCGGTGAGCAAGGCCGGGGCGGCGGCGCTGCATATCGAAGATCAGGTCGGCGCCAAGCGCTGCGGCCATCGGCCCAATAAGGCCATCGTCTCCACCGAAGAGATGGTGGATCGCATCAAGGCGGCGGTGGATGCGCGCAGCGATCCGGACTTCGTGATCATGGCGCGCACCGACGCGCTGGCGGTGGAGGGGCTGGAGGCGGCCATCGAGCGCGCTCAGGCTTACGTGGCGGCCGGGGCCGACATGCTGTTCCCGGAAGCGATCACCGAACTGGGCATGTACCGCCGCTTCGCTGAAGCGACGCAGGTGCCGATCCTGGCCAATATCACCGAGTTCGGCGCGACGCCGCTGTTTACCACCGACGAGTTGCGCAGCGCCCAGGTGGATATGGCGCTGTATCCGCTGTCGGCCTTCCGGGCGATGAACCGCGCGGCGGAGCGGGTATACCGCGCCCTGCGCGAGGAGGGCACGCAGAAAAGCGTCATCGACACCATGCAGACCCGCAACGAGCTGTACGAAAGCATCAACTACTATTTGTTCGAAGAGAAACTCGACGCTCTGTTCGCTCGCCAGCGCGACGAATAAGCGCCATTCACGCAGAAGCCAAACGAGGACAGTATGAGCCAAGCGATCCCCCCGCAAAGCCCGACTGGCGATAAGCCGAAAAAATCCGTGGCGTTATCCGGCGTGCCCGCCGGGAATACCGCGCTGTGCTCCGTAGGGCGCAGCGGCAACGATCTGCACTATCGCGGTTACGACATTCTCGATCTCGCGCGCCACTGCGAGTTTGAAGAGGTTGCCCACCTGCTGATCCACGGCAAATTGCCCAACCGCGATGAGCTGCAGGCCTACAAACACCGTCTCAAAGCGCTGCGCGGCCTGCCCGCCAGCGTGCGCACGGTGCTTGAGGCGTTGCCTGCGGCGTCTCACCCGATGGACGTGATGCGCACCGGCGTCTCGGCCCTTGGCTGCACGCTGCCGGAAAAAGAGCAGCACGGCGCGGCCGGCGCGCGCGACATCGCCGACCGGCTGCTGGCGTCGCTGGGATCGATGCTGCTGTATTGGTATCACTACAGCCACAACGGCGAGCGCATTCAGCCGGAGACCGACGACGATTCCATCGGCGGCCACTTCCTGCACCTGCTGCACGGCGAAGCGCCTTCCGCCAGTTGGGAACAGGCGATGCACGCTTCCTTGATCCTGTACGCCGAGCATGAGTTCAACGCCTCGACCTTCGCCGGCCGGGTGATCGCCGGCACCGGATCCGATGTCTATTCGGCGATCGTCGGCGCCATTGGCGCGCTGCGCGGGCCGAAGCACGGCGGCGCCAACGAGGTGTCGCTGGAGATCCAGCAACGCTATGAAACGCCGGACGAAGCGGAAGCCGACATTCGCCGCCGCATCGACAACAAAGAGGTGGTGATTGGCTTCGGGCACCCGGTGTACACCGTCTCCGATCCGCGCCATCAGGTGATCAAAGAGATCGCGCTGCGCCTGTCGCAGGAAGCGGGGGCGATGAAGCTGTATGACATCGCCGATCGGCTGGAAAGCGTGATGCGCGACACCAAAAAGATGTTCCCCAACCTCGACTGGTTCTCGGCGGTGTCTTATCACCAGCTGGGGGTGCCCACCGAAATGTTCACGCCGCTGTTTGTCATGGCGCGGGTGAGCGGTTGGTCGGCGCACATCATCGAGCAACGGCAGGACAACAAAATCATTCGCCCGTCCGCCAACTATACCGGGCCGGAAGCGCGGGCGTTCGTACCGCTGGATCAGCGCTGAGCGCCGATCGTTATTCACTATGGAGCCTTTGGGAATCATGATGCTTGAGTCTGCCAATACCCGCCGTCCGCCGTTCGATCGCGAAATGGTCGATATCGTCGATTATGTGATGAAAGAGGCCGTCGATACCCCGGCGGCGTACCGCACCGCCCACTATTGCCTGCTCGATACCCTCGGCTGCGGGCTGGAGGCGCTGAGCTATCCGGCCTGCAAGAAACTGATGGGGCCGGTGGTGCCGGGCGCCGAGGTGCTGAACGGCAGCCGGGTGCCGGGCACCCGCTTCCAGCTGGATCCGGTGCAGGCGGCGTTCAATATCGGCGCCATGATCCGCTGGCTCGACTTCAACGACACCTGGCTGGCGGCGGAGTGGGGCCACCCGTCGGACAACCTGGGCGGGATCCTGGCGGTGGCCGACTGGCTCTCGCGCCAGGCGGTGGCGGCGGGCAAGGTGCCGCTGACCATGCGGCAGGTGTTGATCGCCATGATCAAGGCGCATGAGATCCAGGGCTGTCTGGCGCTGGAAAACGCCTTCAACCGGGTGGGGTTGGATCACGTGCTGCTGGTGAAGGTGGCGTCCACCGCGGTGGTGGCGCAGCTGCTCGGCCTGAGCCGGGCGGAGATCCTGAACGCGGTGTCGCTGGCGTGGGTGGACGGGCAGTCGCTGCGTACCTATCGCCACGCGCCGAACGCCGGCACCCGCAAATCCTGGGCGGCGGGGGATGCGACCGCCCGCGCGGTGCGGCTGGCGCTGATGGCCGCCACCGGCGAGATGGGCTACCCCTCGGCGCTGACGGCGCCGACCTGGGGGTTCTACGACGTCTCTTTCAACGGCAAGCCTTTCCGCTTCCAGCGGCCGTACGGCGCGTACGTGATGGAGAACGTGCTGTTTAAAATTTCGTTCCCGGCGGAGTTCCATGCCCAGACCGCCGTGGAGGCGGCCATGACGCTGTACCGTCATATGCAGGCCGCCGGTAAAACCGCCGCCGACATCGCCAGGGTGAGCATCCGCACTCACGAGGCCTGCCTGCGCATTATCGACAAGCAGGGGCCGCTGGATAACCCGGCGGATCGCGATCACTGCATTCAGTATATGGTGGCGATCCCGCTGCTGTTCGGCCGGCTGACGGCGGCGGACTACGAGGATCGGGTGGCGGAGGATCCGCGCATCGACGCGTTGCGCGGCAAGATCCACTGCCATGAAGATCCTGCCTTCACCCGCGATTATCACGATCCGGAAAAACGATCGATCGCCAATGCGCTGACGGTGGAGTTCGCCGACGGCAGCCGCCTGGATGAGGTGGCGGTGGAGTACCCTATCGGCCATGCACGGCGGCGCGAAGAGGGCATCCCACTGCTGATCGAGAAGTTCAAAACCAACCTGGCGCGCCAGTTCCCGGCCCTGCAGCAGCAGCGTATTCTCGAGGTGTCGCTGGACCGGCAGCGGCTGGCGCAGATGCCGGTCAACGAGTATCTCGATCTGTGGGTGATCTGACGCGAGCGACGCTGACAAGCCACGTCGGCGTCGCTATGATGGACGCTCCATTCCCGTCCATCTTCTTATCAGGTGATTCATGATTGATGCCGCAACGCTGTTGTTGTTTTCCGGTGCCTGCGTGGCGCTGGCGCTGACCCCCGGCCCGGATATGCTGCTGATCGCTTCGCGCAGCGTCAGCCAGGGGCGGCGCGCCGGTTTCGCTTCGCTGGCGGGCATTCAGCTCGGCACGTATTGCCACGCGTTGGCGGCGGCGCTGGGGTTGTCGCAACTGTTCGTCGCCGTGCCGCTGGCCTACGACGCGGTAAGAATGCTGGGCGCCGCCTATCTGCTCTATCTAGCGTGGAAAACGCTGCGATCCGGCAGCAGTTTGCAGGCTTCCGCCGGGTTGCAGGCGGTGCCGACGGCGCGCATCTTCCGCCAGGGGCTGTTCACCAACATCCTCAACCCGAAAATGGCGCTGTTCGTACTGGCGCTGTTCCCGCAGTTTATCGATCCGCGTTCAGGCTCGGTGGTGGTGCAGATGCTGGCGCTGGCGACGGTGCTGAATCTGGTGGGGTTGCTGATTAACGGTGGGGTGATCCTGGCGGTCAGCGGCATGAAAAGCCGCTTCGCCGGCCGCCGCTTCAGCGCCCGCTGGCCGAACTACCTGCTGAGCGGGGTGTTCGCCGGGCTGGCCTGCAAGCTCATTTTCGACAGCCGCCGTTAACCCTCGCGCAGCAGCGCTTCAAACGCCGCGCTGGCCGGCTCGTCCGGCAGCGCGCTGTACATCACCAGCCGCAGGTGGTTCTCTTCGTCGACGATGAAAGAGGCGTGGTCAAAGGTGATCGGGCCGATCTCCGGAACGATAAAGCTGCGCCGCCCCTGGCAGCGCCCGTGGATATCGTGCTGCCGCCAGAGCCGGCGGAACGGCGGCGATACCCGCTCCAGCGCCTGTACCCGTTGGCGCATTACCTCATCCTCCGGCGCGCGGGCGTAGTCGCGGCGGAAGCTGGCCAGGATTTGCGGTGCCTGCGCCTCCCACTCCAGCAGGCGTTCATTGAGCTGCGGATCGGCAAACAGCATCCACAACATGTTGCGCTCTTCCGCCGGGCGTTCGCCGATGGCGAACAGTCGCTGCGCCGCCGGGTTCCAGGCGATGATGTCCCAACTCAGGTTCATGACGTAGGCCGGCCGCAGCACAAGGTCGTCCAGCAGCCGCCGCACCAGCGGCGAGACCTGGCACCACTGATGGCCGACCGGCACCGGCGGCCGCTGATGCGCCAATAAAAACAGGTGGTAGCGGCCGGCGGCGTCGAGCTGCAGCACCCGCGCCAGGTTCTCCAAAAATGCCACCGACGCATTGATTTCCCTGCCTTGTTCCAGCCAGGTGTACCAGGTGAGGCCGACGCCGGCCAGCGCCGCGACTTCCTCGCGCCGCAATCCCGGCGTGCGGCGGCGGCTGCCGCTCGGCAAACCGACCGCCTCCGGCGACAGCTGTTCTCGCTTTTGACGTAGAAAATCCGCCAGTTCGTGGCGGGTGCGCTCGAGGGTACGTGGGGGCATGGCGGCCGTCCTGTTGCTGTGAGTAATAGTATAACTGGCTATATAGTAACAGTTTAAACCCTGTTCCATACTGCGGCCATCATAATCTCTGGAGGTGGTATGGAATATTCATTATCTCGTGAGCGGCGAGGGCTGCCCGGCCTGCCGGTGCTGCTGTTGGGCGGCTTCGTCACGGTGTTCGATCTGTTTGTGGTCAACGTGGCGGCGCCGGTGATCCAGCGGCAGTTCGCCGCCGATTTCGCCGGTGTCGGTTTGATCGTCGCCGGCTATGAACTGGCGTTCGGGGTGCTGCTAATCGCCGGTGGGCGTCTGGGGGATCGCTTCGGGCGCCGGCGTCTGTTCAGCCTCGGCATGTTGGGATTTACGCTGAGCTCTCTGCTGTGCGGGCTGGCGGGATCGCTCAACCTGCTGATCGCGGCGCGTATCCTGCAGGGGGCGGCGGCGGCGCTGCTGTTCCCGCAGATCTACGCCTTGATGCGGGTGCTGTACGCGCCGCAACAGCGGCGGCGCGCCTTCGCCTGGCTGGGCATGACGCTGGGGCTGGCGGCGATCTTCGGCCAGATCCTCGGCGGATTTATCATCGAGGCCAACCTGTTCGGCAGTGGTTGGCGCATGATCTTTTTGATCAATTTGCCGATTGGCGCGCTGGCGATGTGGGCGGCGCGGCGCATTCCCGAATCGCGGGTGGCGCAGGCGCAGCGGCTGGACGGCGTAGGCCTGTGGCTGGCGGCGATCGGCCTGTCGCTGTTGCTGCTGCCGCTGCTGGAGGGGCCGGCGCGCGGCTGGCCGTGGTGGATAGCGCCGATGCTGGCGTTGGCGATGGTGACGCTATGGAGCTTCCTGCGTTGGGAGCGCCGTCTGGCGCGGCGCGGCGGCGATGCAGTGCTCGATCCGGCGCTGTTACGCCAGGCAGGCTTCGCGCCGGGCATGGCGGTGGTGCTGGCGATTTATGCCACCGCCTCCTCGTTTTTCTTGTGCTTCGCGCTGCTGCTGCAGGCGGGGGCGGGGCTGACGCCTTTTCAGGCGGGGAGCCTGTTCGCCCCAGCCAGCGCGGCCTTTATGCTGGCGTCGATGCTGGCGCCCCGGCTGGCGCTGCGTTGGGGCAACGGCGTACTGAGCGTGGGCGTGGCGATTTACGCCGCCGGGTTGGCGCTGTTGATGGCCCAGGCGCTGTGGGGCGCGGCGCTGGCGCATCCGCTGCGGCTGCTGCCGGGGTTGGTGGTGCTGGGATTCGGCCAGGCGCTGAGCATGACGCCGCTGCTGAATCTGGTGCTCGGTTTGGCGCAGGAGCGGCAGGCGGGCATGGCGGCGGGCCTGGTTGCCACCGTGCAGCAGGTGGGAGGTGCGCTGGGCATCGTGGTCAGCGGCGTCGGCTTCGTGCCGCTGCTGGCAAACGGCGGCGCGGCGGAACGCTATGCGCAGGCCTTTGCCGGCGCCATGGTATTTAATCTGTTGGCGATGGGCATTGCCCTGATCTTGTTAAACCGGATCACTCAAAATAGTCAGAAAGCGGATCTTAAGTAGGCCGCCGGCGGGTGCTTTACTGTGGTCATCATGAGAGAGCGTAAGGAGCCACACTGATGTTTCAACCCGCCGCATTTCGCGAAGACGATCTGGATGCCCAACTGGCGCTGGTGCGCGCCCACCCGTTGGGGCTATTGGTCAGCCACGGCGAGCAGGGATTGACGGCCGATCCGCTGCCGTTTCTGGCCGATGTCGAACAGGGGCAGATCCGGCTGCGGGCGCACCTGTCGCGCGCCAACGAGCACTGGCGGCGGCTGCAGCACGCGGCGGAATGCCTGGTGATTTTTCAGGGTTTGGAAGGTTATGTGTCGCCCGGCTGGTACCCAAGCAAGCGCCAGACCGGCAAAGTGGTGCCGACCTGGAATTACAGCATGGTGCAACTGTATGGCGTGCCGACGGTAATGGACGACCCGGCCTGGCTGCGCCGCCAGCTGATCGACCTGACGGCGCAACAGGAAGAGCGCCGCCCGGCGCCCTGGCGGCTCGACGACGCGCCGGCCAACTACATCGCCGCGCAGCTAAAAGGCATTGTCGGTATCGAGATCGCCGTCACCCGGCGCGAAGGCAAATGGAAGATGAGCCAAAACCGCAGCGCCGACGATGCCGATGGGGTGATCGCCGGGCTGCGCGAAGGGGATGAAACGCAGCGGCGGCTGGCGGCGGAGGTTGAGCGGCGGCGCGGATAGGGTATGCTAACCGAAGAGTGAGCAAGGGGAACCTTCGGATGGATTACACCAAAATTATCAAAGAAATAGGCCGCGGCAAAAATCATGCGCGCGACCTGGACCGGCAGACCGCTTTTGAGCTGTATCAGGCGATGCTGGCCGGGGCGGTCCCCGAGCTGGAGCTGGGCGGCATTCTGATCGCGCTGCGCATCAAGGGTGAGGCCGAAGAGGAGATGCTGGGCTTCTACCAGGCGATGCAGCAGCAGGTGTTGCCGCTGCAGGCGCCGCAGGGGCGGCCGCTGCCGGTGGTGGTGCCGAGCTACAACGGCGCGCGCAAGCAGGCCAACCTGACGCCGCTGCTGGCGCTGCTGCTCGCGAAAGTGGGCCTGCCGGTGGTGGTGCACGGCGTGCTGGACGACAGTACCCGCGTGACCAGCGCCGAGATTTTTCGCGCCCTGGGGCTGCCGTGGTCGGAACAGGCCGCTCACGCCCAGCAGCGTCTCGATAACGGCGAGGCGGTATTCATGCCGGTTTCCACGCTGTCGACGCCGCTGGCGCGGCAGCTCGGGTTGCGTTGGCGCATGGGGGTGCGCAACAGCGCCCATACGCTGGCCAAGCTGGCGACGCCGTTCGGCGAACAGGATACGCTGCGCCTCGCCAGCGTCTCACACCCGGAGTATGTCGGCCGGGTGGCGTCGTTTTTCCGCCAGATCGGCGCCCGCGGGCTGTTGATGCACGGCACCGAAGGCGAGGCCTACGCCAACCCGCTGCGCTGCCCGCAGATTCATTATATTGCCGGCGGCGAACAGCGCGTGTTGCTGGAGCGCACCTTGCAGGATGAAACGCCGACGTTGCCGGCGGCGAAAGACGCGGAAACCACCGCGCGCTGGACCGAGCGCTGCCTGGCGGGCGAGGTGGCGATCCCGCAGGCCATTCAGCAGCAGATCGCCTGTTGCCTGGTGGCCGCCGGCGAGAGCGAGACGCTGGAACAGGGGCTGCAGCGCCTGCATCAGGCCTGAGCGCGACTATACTGGGATATTTCCTCATCGGCTGAGAAGGACGGTTATGCAACAGGCTCTCGATTACTTCAATCAATTGAACCAGGATTACCTCGACGTACACCGCGCCAAAGAAGAGCTGTTCTGGCAAAACTACATGGGCACCGGCGGTGAAGACGTGTCGGCGCGCTTTTCCGCCGTGGAAAGCGCCTATAAGCGCTTTATCGCCGAACCGCGCCGGCTGGCGGAGATCCGCAATCTGCTGGCCGGATTGGAAACGCTGCCGCAGGAGGCGCAGCGCGATGCGCTGATCCACGGCCTGCAAGGCTGGCTGCGTTTCTTCGACTGTAACGCCATTGAAGATCCGCAGGCGCAGGCGTTGTTGGATCAGATCATCCATGCCGAATCCGATCTCTACTCGCGCCGCAAGGGCTATCAGGTCACGCACCTGAACGCCGACGGCCAGCGGGTGGCGGCCTCGCTCGGCGAGCTGTTGACCAACCAGGCGACCAACCCGAACGAAGACTACCGCCGCAGCTCGCAGCAGGCGCTGCGCGACCTGGAGCAATGGCTGCTGCATAACGGCCTGCCGGAGCTGATTGGCCTGCGCAACCGCTTTGCGCGCCAGATGGGCTATCGCAACTATTTCGACTACAAGGTGAACAAAACCGAGCGCATGACGCCGGAGCAGCTGTTCGCCATTCTGGATCGCTTCGAGCGGGAAACCCGCGAGGCCAACGCGCGCAGCCTGCAACAGCTGGCGGCCGACAAGGGCAGCCAGGCGCTGGAGCCGTGGAACGTGCGCTTCGCCAGCGCCGGCGACGTCACCCGCCAACTGGATCCTTACTTCCCGTTTTCGCGTTCGCTGGAACGCTGGGTCGACAGCTTCAAACGCCTGCACATCGGCTTTGGCGGCGCCGAGATGAATCTCGATCTGCTGGTGCGCAAAGGCAAGTATGAGAACGGCTTTATGCACGGCCCGGTGCCGCCGTTTGTGCGCCAGGGGGAATGGGTACCGGCGCGCATCAACTTCACCAGCCTGGCGCAGCCGGGGCAGGTGGGCAGCGGCGCTTACGGGCTCAACACCCTGTTCCACGAGGGCGGCCACGCGGCGCATTTCGCCAACATTCGCCAGAATGCGCCGTGCTTCTCGCAGGAGTTCCCGCCGACCTCGATGGCCTATGCCGAAACCCAGTCGATGTTCTGCGACAGCCTGCTGGACGACGCCGACTGGTTGAAACGCTATGCGAAAAACGCCGCCGGCGAAGCGGTGCCCGATGCGCTGATCGAAGCCGGCATCGCGGCGCGCCAGCCGATGCGCGCGTTCAACGAACGCCATATCCTGCTGGTGCCGTACTTCGAGTGGGCGCTGTATCAGTGGGATGATGAGCAGCGCACGCCGGAAGCTATCACCGCGCTGGCGCGCGAGGTCGAGCAAAAGATCCTCGGCATCAGCGGCAGCCCGCGCCCGACGCTGGCGATCCCGCATCTGCTGTCGCTGGAGTCCGCCTGCTCTTACCAGGGCTATCTGCTGGCGATGATGGCGGTGGAACAAACCCGCCAGTTCTTCCTGCAGCGCGATGGTTACCTGACGGACAACCCGGCCATCGGCCCGGATCTGGCGCAACACTACTGGTTGCCGGGCAACAGCGTCAGCCATGACGACACGCTGCGCAGCCTGACCGGCGAAGGGTTCAACCCGGGCTCTCTGGCGCAGGCCTGTAACCAGACGGTGGCGCAGGCGTGGCGCGAGGCGCAGCAGACGATGGCCGCCGCCGCCGCGCGCCCGCAGCCGCCGGCGGATTTCGATTTGGAGGCGCACATTCGGGTGGTGGACGGCGAGACGGTATTGGCGGATAACGCCGACGGTGACGAACGGATGTGCCGCGACTTCGCCGCGGCGATAGAGGCGCGTTTGGTTTAAGGCTGACAATAAAATCCACGCGGCAGCGTGGATTTTATTTAATGATTAAAACCGGGCGTTATTTTATTCGAAATAGACGTCGGGATTATCGGCGAGGGACACGAAGCTCTTGGTGTTTCTGTCCAGCGTACGAATTTCGCCGCTTTCGATGTCGTACACCCAGCCGTGCAGGCGCAGCCCGCTGTTGCGCAGACCCACCGCAACAGAAGGGTGGGTTTTGATATTATTTAGCTGGGCGATAACGTTCTCTTCCACCATAGCGTTAACTTTGTCTGTTTCGCTATTCCAGGTTTTCTTCTCGACCACCGCTTTGGCCGCATCCGCGTAGTGCAGCCAGTGGGCAACGGCAGGCATAGGGTCGAGGCATTGACAGGACGCGATAGCCTTCATGGCGCCACAGTTCGAGTGGCCACAAATCACGATATCAGTCACGCCCAGCGCCACCACCGCGTATTCGATAGTCGCAGAAACCCCACCCGGCTCCGGGCCAAAGGAAGGGACGATGTTACCGGCGTTGCGGATAACGAACAGTTGCCCAGGCTCTTGCTGCGTCACCAGCTCGGGCACCAGGCGGCTGTCAGAACAGGAGATAAATAGCGCTTTAGGATTTTGGCTGGAGGCCAGGCTGCGAAAGAGTTCCTTACGCTGCGGGAAAATCTCTTTCTGGAAACTGAGGAAACCTTCAATAATATGTTGCATACAACGCTCTCTGCATCTGTAGTCTGCGTAACATGATAATCATCCTCTCCCGTTAGTCCAGCAATGGGGTGGTAAAAAAATGTGTGCTCATCCCCCCTGCAAACCCCATTAAATACGGGGTTTCTACCCGTTTTCGGCAGCATTGTCCGGTTCGTTTACGCGTAGGGTGCTGAAGAAGCGGACAGTAAGAAACTCGCTGTCTTGCCTGTTCGGCGCTAACGATGAAACCGTGTTACGGTTGTTCATCCAAGAGCCGCGTAACCCTAAGGCAATGAAATGAAAAAACTGACTTTTTTATTGGCGCTGGTATTACTGAGCGGCTGTGTGCAGGAGCGTCCCTGGTTCTATCCGGCAAACGTCAGCGTTAAAAATAATCGCGTATGCGTTAGCGTGCCGGACGATATTGCCGGAAAACGCGAGCTGGTGGGCATCGGAATTTATCAACCGGGGGCCGGCGGGAAGGCGGAATGGTCCACTTCGGTTGCGCCAGGTCAGCAACCGATAGCGGTCATGCCAGGCGAATGCCTGACGGAGGCTTTCGGCGGGTTCCAGATTGGGCATAGCTATTCGGTTGAGATTGCGACGGTCGGCAATGCGTCAAATGAGGCGCCGCGCAAATATTGGACTGAATTTACAGTGGTTGCTGATAAAGCGGATGGTAATAAACTCGCTGTCGTACCCATTCAGCGCTGACGTACGCGAACATAAAAAAAGCCCGCCGGGGTGATAGCCGGCGGGCTTTTTGACGTCTGGGGCGGTGATTATTTGTAGATAACCGCGGTGGCGTGCATCAGGTTGTTACCGCTGGTGGAGGTGATGGTGAAGGCCTTGGCGCCTGCCGCATCGGCTTTGGCGGCCAGCTGCGACTTCAGGCTGCTCAGGTCGGTCGCACCGCTGGCGACGATCACGCCGGCTTTTTCGAATTGGGCGGCATCCTGGGCGCTGACGTGCTCAGCGGCGAAAGTAGTGAAAGAAACGGTGGCCAGGGCGATAGCAGCAGCAAAAGTTTTGATGGTTTTCATGTTCGTCATTCCTGTCAAAGTGAATTAGGGAGAAAGGGGGTTGCCTTTCGATGGGAAGATTATTGCGCAGTGACAGGCGGGATGAAATCGGAGAGTATTGATGGTTTTGTTCAGATTTTTTGATTGTTTATTCCCCCGTTCATCTTCTGCCTAAACGGGGGAGACGATCAGCGCGTTGGGCGTGCCAGATCGAAACGGTGCTGTTCGGAAATGCCATAGTAGGCGGTCGGGCCGCCGGCGCGCAGGATAGGTTCGGCGGCGGCGGTCTGGTAGACGCCGTGTTCGTCCAGCAGCGCCGGATCGAGGTGCACCGCCACCACCTCGCCCAATACCAGCCAGGTTTCCACCTGTTCACCGGCGGCGGTTTGCAGCTGAATGCACTGGGTCAGGCGGCATTCGAAGTTCACCGGGCTTTCGGCCACGCGCTCGGCTTTGACCCGGCGTCCGGGCAGCGGCGTGACGCCGGCGAAGGCGAATTCATCCTCGCCGCGCGGCAGGTTGATGGCGCTGTTGTTCATCGCTTCCGCCAGCGGGCGCGTCGCCAGATTCCAAACGAACTCGCCGGTTTCCACGATATTTGCCACGCTGTCTTTCCAGCCGGTGCTGGCGAAACCGATGATGGGCGGACGATAGTTGAAGCAGTTGAAAAAGCTGTAGGGCGCCAGATTGCGCAAGCCGGCGGCGCTGCGGGAAGAGATCCAGCCGATGGGGCGCGGGCCGACGATGGCGTTCAGCGGATCGTGCGGCAGGCCGTGGCCGGCGGCGGGTTCATAATAATAACGAGATTCACGGCTCATGGGGGACCCTGTGGCAATCGATGAAGCTTTCATTGTGCCGGGTTTCCCGCCGCTGCGCCATTGCGGGCCGGATGTGTTATCTTACGCGTCGGAAATACCTTCAAGAGAGCCCGTCACGGTGGAAAAAAAGAAAACCTTCCCGCAGCAGAAAAGCGGCCTGCATCCGCGCAACCGTCATCGTTCGCGCTACGACTTCCCGGCGCTGATCGCCAGCTGCCCGGCGCTGGCGCCGTTCGTGAAGCCGAACGCCTGGGGCGATGTCTCGGTGGACTTCGCCGATCCGGCGGCGGTGAAAATGCTCAACCGTGCGTTGTTGCAACACTTTTACGGCATTGAACACTGGGATATTCCGGCGGACTACCTGTGCCCGCCGATCCCCGGCCGCGCCGATTATCTGCACCACCTGGCGGATCTGCTGGCGACCAGCAACGGCGGTGAGATCCCGCGCGGCAAGGGTGTGGCGATCCTCGACGTCGGCGTCGGCGCCAACTGCATCTACCCGATAGTCGGCCTGCGCGAATACGGCTGGCGTTTCACCGGGTCTGAAATCGATCCGGTGTCGCTCAACTCGGCCAAGATGATCGTCGAGATGAACCCGACGCTGCGTAACAGCGTGCGTCTGCGGCTGCAAAAACAGCCTGAGCTGATTTTTAGCGGCATCATCGGCGCGGCCGAGAAATTCGACGCCACCCTGTGCAACCCGCCGTTCCATGCGTCCGAGCAGGAAGCGCGCGCCAGCACCCGCCGCAAGCTGCATAAATTGGGCAAAGGGGAAGTGGCCGCCAAGCCGGTGCAAAACTTCGGCGGCAAGAACAACGAGCTGTGGTGCGAAGGCGGCGAAGAGGCCTTCGTGCGCAAGATGGTGGAAGAGAGCGTCGGCAAGGCCAACCACTGCCTGTGGTTTACCTCACTCATCTCGAAAAACACCACGCTGCCGGCCATCTACCATGCGCTGAACGTGGCGGGCGCGGCCGAGGTACGCACCATCGAGATGGCGCAAGGGCAGAAGATCAGCCGCTTCGTCGCCTGGACCTTCCACAACGCCGAGCAACAGGCCGCCTGGGCAGCCGAACGCTGGCGTTAACCCTTCCGGCGCCGGTTATCCTGCCGGCGCCGACAAAAATCCGCATTTTACCTTTCAATTTTCATCACTTACGTTATTCTCAATACGGGTTTAGTAATAAAAATCTTAGGCTGTTGGTTTATTTAAATTCTAATAATTACTTTACTGAATAAATAAATTTAATCCGGTTAATAGCAATAACCAGAAGGAACGGCGCTGCCCGTTCCTTCCGCGATGGCACGTCTGCGTGTGGGCGCGGCATGTGGCCAGGCAAAAATAAGAAAAGCGCCATCCTCTGCCACAAGGACTACACCTTATGCTGTTACGATTCAGTCAGTTAACTACCCACAAAGGCGCCGAGCTGAGCGCGATAGAACACGCCGTTCCGATGATCGTCTTCTCGCCCGACGGCACGGTATTGCGCGCCAACGATCTTTTCCTCAGCACGCTGGGATTTCAACGCGATGATGTGATTGGCCGGCATCACCGTATTTTCTGCGATCCGAACTATGTCGCCAGCCCGTTATATCGCAAGCATTGGGATACGCTGAATAAGGGGCAACCCATCACGGACACCATAAAGCGCATCGCGAAAAACGGCGAGGCGGTATGGCTGCAGGGCACCTACGCGCCGGTGCTGAATAAACAGGGTAAGGTGGTGGAAATCGTCAAGATCGCCAGCGAAGTGACCGAGCGAGTGACCCAGGCGCAGGAACACCGCAGCCTGCTGGCGGCGCTGAATCGATCGATGGCGATGATCGCTTTCACGCCGCAGGGCACCATTGTCAGCGCCAACGACAATATGCTGGCGCTGATGGGCTATCGGCTGGAAGAGGCGTGCGGGCAGTCGCATGCGGTGCTGTGCCCGCCGGAGTTCGCCGCTTCCGACGATTATCGGCGGCATTGGCAGCGCCTGGCGCGCGGCGAGTTCATCACCGGGCGTTTTGAGCGCCTCAACCGGCGCGGCGAACGGGTATGGCTGGAGGCCAGTTATAACCCGATCCTCGACAACGAAGGCCAGGTGGTGAAAGTGGTGAAGATTGCCCAGGACATCACCCGGCTGATGCAACAGCAGCAGCATGAAGAAGAGATGGTGCGCAACGCGCATCATCTGTCGCTCGATACCGATCGGCAGGCGGCGCAGGGCGCGATCATCGTGCAACAGGCGGTGAAAGGCATGCAGCAGGTCGAAGCGGCGGCGCGCGAAACCTCGGACGTGGTCACCGAGCTCGGTAAGTGTTCTCAGCAGATCGGCACCATCGTCGAAGCCATTCGTAAAATCGCCTCCCAAACTAACCTGCTGGCGATTAACGCCTCGATCGAAGCCGCCCATGCCGGTGAGCACGGGCGCGGTTTTGCGGTGGTCGCCAACGAAGTGCGCACGCTGGCGGAACAGTCGCGCAAGGCGGCGACCGAGATCGAACGCATGACCAAGTCTATCCAGCAAGGCGTGGCGGCGGCGATTGCCGGCATGGCAACCTGCGTAGAGCAGGCCGGCGGCGGCGTGGCGCTGACCCACGATGCCGGGGAAGTGATCAACCAGGTCAACATCGGCATGCACGACGTCGTGAAACTGATGCAGGCGTTTACGTCGGTGAAGCAGGGCGACGCGCTGCACTGAGTTTTCACCACGCCGCCCGCCGAAAACGGGGGCGGCATTTTTATCTTCCCGCCGATTCACACGCCGTTGAGCCGCGGTTCAATTTTACCGGCCTATGCTATCCTTAAATGTGAACGAACGTTCGTTCATTAATATTTATTCGATGGCGCCAGGCGCCCCCCTTCACCGTTTCGGGAGTTGCCGATGGGAAACCGAGAAAAGATTGTCGAGGCCGCGCTGCACAGCTTTACCCATAAGGGATTTCACCAGACCAGCATGCGGGATATCGCGCAGACGGCGGGCGTCAGCGTCGGCAACCTCTATAACCACTTTACCGGCAAGGAGGCGTTGATCGGCGAGATTGCGCTGCTGGAAAACGGCGTATTCACCGAGTTTGCCGCCGGATTGTGGGCCGACAGAAAGCGGCCGAAGCAGGCTCTGTCGGCCTTTTTTACCGCCTATCACGCTTTTGTCGCTGAGCCGGCCAATGTGCAGTTGTCGGCGGAGATCGTGGCGGAGGTGGCGCGCAACCCGGCGTTGGCCGAGCCGTTCGGTGCTAACCAGCGGCAGCTGATTGAGGCGCTGGCGACGGTTATCGCCGAGGCTCAGCAAACCGGTGAGATTGCACCGGCGATAGCGCCGTTACCGCTCGCGCAGCTGGTGTTGGACGTGATCGAAAGTCAGGCCTGGCGGCAGGCGATCTTTGCGTCGTCCGCGCCGGAGGAGACCACGCCGGTGCGGCTGTTGGAACAGCTGCTCTACCGGCATCCCTAGTCGAGGTGGATATGCTGCACATTGAGCCGTACCACGATGCTGACCGCCTGCAAACGGCGGCGCTGATCTACGCTGCGTTCTGCGACAAGTTCCAGCGCGCGCGCCGTCTGAGCCCCCGCCTTCAGTGGCGTCTGTTCTATCGGCTGTGGCGTTGGAAGCAAGGCGGCAGCCGGGAGCGCAGCTTCGTGGTGAAGCAGGATGAACAGGTGGTGGCGGCCTTTGCCCTCAATGTGGCCGCTGGCGAGAACAACGCCGGGCGGCGTCCGCATGCCTTGCCGATTTGGCGGCTGTGCCGCCGCTATGGTTGGCTGAACGTTTGGCGCATGTATCTGCAAATGGCGGTGTTGCGGCACACCCCGGCGGCCGATGAACTGTATCTCTCTTACCTGGCGGTAGCCGAGAGTCAGCGCGGCAAAGGGGTGGGCAAGCGGCTGCTGCAATGGATGAACGACTACGCTGCCGGGCAAGGCGCGGGCCGGTGCCTGAGCCTGCACGTCAGCCGGCGCAACGTGGATGCGCTGCGCCTGTATCGGCGCTGTGGTTTTCAGGTGCGGTGTGAAGAGCATTACGCTTCGTTGGGATGGCTGTTCGGTCAGGCCGACTGGGTGTTGATGGAGAGACGCTGCGGGGAGGCGACGTGCGCAAAATAGGACTGTGCAGCGTGGTGCTGTTTCTGCTGGCGCTCGGGTGGGTCATTTTCGTCAACGACTTTCGCTTCGTCACCGAACCGGTCACGGTGATCGCCGGCGGCAACCGGCTGACCGGCACGCTGGTGTTGCCGCAGCATGCGCCGGTCAAGCCCGGCGTGGTGGTGTTCGTGCACGGCGATGGGCCGGCTAACGCCAGCCGCGACGAAGGCTATTTCGGCATTTGGGAGGCGATGGCGCAGCAGGGCTACGCGGTTTTATCCTTCGATAAGCCGGGCGTTGGCGGCTCGGGCGGCAACTGGCTGCATCAGACCATGGCGGATCGCGCGCGGGAAACCGCCGATATCATCGACTGGGCCCGGCGAGACGGGCGCTTCGATGCGCGCTGCGTGGGGCTATGGGGCACCAGCCAGGCGGGGTGGGTGATGCCGGAGGTGGCGCGTTTACGCCCCGACATCGCCTTCACGCTGGCGCTGGCGCCGGCGATCAACTGGCTGCGGCAGGGGCGCTATAACACCCGGGCGGCGATGGCGGCCGCAGGGGATGATGAAGCACAAATTCAGGCGCGCGAGGCGCATTGGCGCCACATTCAGACGCTGCTCGAACAACCGGACGGCTACGCGCAGTACCGCCGCGAGTATGGCGCCGCCGCATTGAGCGCCGACCGCTGGCGCTTTATCCGCGCCAACATGGCCAGCGACGCGACGGCGGGATTGCGGAATTTCAACACGCCGGTGCACCTGATCCTGGGCGGGCGCGACGTCAACGTGGACGCGGACGAAACCGAGCGCGTGTATCGGCAAACGATCCCGGCCTCGCTGCTGACGGTAACGCGCATCGACGAAGCCGACCACGTGATGATCAAACCGCTGTTCGCCCGCCATCCGTGGCTGATCAACGTGGTGGGCCTGTTTGCGCCGCGCTCGGTGCAATACGACGCCTACCGACAGGACGTGGCGGGCTTCCTGGCCGCTCAGCCCTGCGGGCGCGGGCGCTAACTGCCGGGAGCCGCGGGCGGTGCCTGTTCTTCGTGCGGCTGCGGCGCGCGGGAGATCTGCATCGCCTGCTGAGGCATGCCGATGCCGGCCCGATCGAAATGGATTTTCACCAGCCGATCGAGGGCGTATTGCACCACCCACTGTTTCAGCGCCTGCGTGCGCACCGTCACGCGGGTGGTGAACGAGCGGTCGCCCAGCGCCACCACGCCGTTGAAGACCGGCTCGCCAATCAGGAAATGCTTCACCTGTTCATCTTGCTTCAGCGCCGCGACGGCCTGATGCAGCACCTCATTGACCCGATCGATATCCTCGTCGCGGCTGACGGTGTAGTTGGCGCGATACACCCCGAACTCACGCGCATAGTTGGCCAGCGTAGTGATCGAGGAGTACGGCACGATGTGGTAGACGCCGTAGTCGTCGCGCAGGCCGATCGAGCGAATGGTCATGCGCTCCACGGTGCCGGTGATGCCGCTGACGGTGACGTATTCGCCGGTGTTCATGCCGTTTTCGAACTGGATGAACACGCCGGTGATCACGTCTTTCACCAGCGTCTGGGCGCCGAAGCTGATAGCCAGCCCCAGCGCGCCGGCACCCGCCAGCAGCGGCGCAATGTTCAGCCCCACCTGCGACAGCACGATCATCACGGTAATGGTGCTGATAACGATAGCCAGCACGTTGCGAAACAGCGTCAGCAGCGTGCGTTCGCGCGCGCTCGGCCGCACGCCGTTGCTGAGCTCCAACGCCAGGCGGTGCTCGATGATGCTGGCCATCAGCGTCCAACTGAAGACGGCGATCAGCAGGATCAGCAGGATATGCACCAGCCCGCCGAGCGTCCGCTGGCCATTTTCGCTGCCTGCCCACTGGTACAGATTAATCAGGTGCCAAGCGTCAAGCAGGAACATCGTCACCGCCAGCACCACCATCACCCGCAGTATCTTCAGCCCGTTAGGGATGTAGGAGTTGATGCGCCGCTCGAGCATCGGATAGCGCAGATTGACGTCGGTCGGCAGCGAAATGCGGCGGAAAATCCAGCGGGTCAGCATGCCGGACAGCAGAGCACCGACGCCGACCACCAGCAGGCTTTTCACCGTGGCGCTCATCATAAAGCGCAGACTGTTGCCGATGTCGAACTGGGACAGCACGAACAACACCAGAAAATAGGCGATCGCCAGCAGATGCCAGATATGCCCCAGGCCGCGCAGGATCACGCTGAAAAACGCCATCGATCGTTCGGCCAGCAGGTTGATCTGTTGCTGTATCGGCTTGCGGTTGTGCAGGATCAGCCAGATGGCATACAGCGTCAGCGCCAGCATCACCACCAGGTTGACGGCGGCGGCGGCCGGGTAGCTGATCTGCACCGCCACCACCGGCACCACCACCATCAGGCCGTAGCCGATCAGCCCGCTGAGCCAGGCGAGGCGCGTGTTCCAGTAGCGCGCGCTCTGGTCGCTGAAGGGGAAGGGGCGCAGATAGTCGAAGTTGGGGGCGAAAATCAGCCGCAGCACCGCCTTGAAGAATTCAATCACCGCAAAGGCGCTGAGAAATAGGGTCTGCAGCCGCAGAATGGTGGCGCTGTCGGCGTGGACGTGGCGGGCGAACAGGTTGCCCGCCGCCAGCGCCAGCAGCAACACCAGCAGATCGACGGCGAAAGCGCCGAGAATGGCGGCGGGGCGCTTATACCACGGGCCGCGCTGCAGCCGCGCGTTGTGCCCCCAACTGCCCATGCGCTTGTACAGCGGCGCGATCAGCCGCCGGATCAGGTGGAATAGTGCAAAGGTGACCGCCACCGTCAGCAGAAAATAGCCCAGCGCGCGGAAAAAGCCGGCGGGGTTGAAAACGCGCTTCGGGCCGGAATCGATCAGCTTTTGCAGCGCGCCGAGCTTCTGGTTAAAGGTGCCGATGCCTTCCTGCGCCAGCGAGTTCAGGCTGTCGCTCAGCGTCGCCGGCGTTGATTCCACCGGCGTTGCCGGGGCGGTGGCGGGGGCGTCGCCGGCGGCCTGTTTCAGGTGGTTGATGAGTTCCGCGCGCGCTTTGTCGTCCTGCAGCAGATCGGCCAGCGCGGCGTAGGCGGCTTTCTGCTGCTCGCTCTTGTCGGCGGGCGTGGGCGGCGCGTTTTGCGCCAGGGCCGGTGGTGCGAAGACGTTCAGGGTCAGCAACAGCAGCAGGAAAAGCAGGTGTTCTCGCAGATGAGAACCTCGTCGGGAGTCTGCGTTTGGCGGCATTGTTCCTCTCTTTGGCGTTCTGTGATCGGCGGATGTAAAAGCAATACGATGAAAAACAATCAATATAGTAGGAAAGATGGCGCGCTGGGGCGTGGGAGAGCGTGCGGAATGAAAGCGGCGGGCGCGTGGCGCGCCCGCCGTTAAACCGCCGGGATCAGGACACGTGCTGCAGGAACTCCTGCAGACGCGGGCTTGGCGGATGGTTGATCAGATCGTGCGGGTTGCCATCTTCGGCAATCCGGCCCTTATCGATAAAGATCAGGCGCGACGCCACTTTTTCGGCAAAGCCGACTTCGTGGGTGACGATGACCATCGTCATGCCTTCCTCGGCCAGATCCTGCATTACCTTCAGCACTTCATGGCGCAGCTCCGGATCGAGCGCGGAGGTCGGCTCGTCGAACAGCATCATTTTCGGCTTCACCGCCAGCGCGCGCGCAATGGCCACGCGTTGCTGCTGGCCGCCCGACAGTTCGGACGGGTAGTGGTGGGCACGCTCCGCCAGACCGACCTTGGCCAGCAGCTCGCGCGCCAGCTTTTCCGCATCGGACTTCTTCGCGCCGCGCACGCGGATCGGGCCGAAGGCGACGTTTTCCAGCGCCGTCAGGTGCGGGAACAGGTAGAACTGCTGGAACACCATGCCGGCTTCCTGGCGGATCAACCGATCGTCAACTTTCGGATCGTTGGCTTTCAGGCCGTCGACGATCAGATCGCCGCTGGTGACTTCTTCCAACTTGTTGATGCAGCGCAGCAGGGTGGATTTACCGGAGCCCGACGGCCCGATGATCACCACCACTTCGCCTTTGTCGATCTTCAAATCGATGTTGTGCAGCACCTGGGTTTGGCCAAAATGCTTGGAGACGTTTTTAAATTCAATCACAGGATTTTCATCCTTCTTTCCAGACGACGCAGCACGAAGCTCAGCACCAGGGTAATAATCAGATAGATAACCGCCACGGCGCTCCAGATTTCCAGCGCGCGGAAGTTACCGGCAATAATTTCCTGACCCTGACGGGTCAGCTCCGCCACGCCGATCACGATGAACAGCGAGGTGTCTTTGATGCTGATGATCCACTGGTTGCCCAGCGGCGGCAGCATGCGGCGCAGCGCCAGCGGCATAATGACGTAGCGGATGGTTTCGCGGCGCGACAGGCCGAGCGCCAGGCCGGCCTCGCGGAAACCGTTATGAATCGACAGCACCGCGCCGCGGGTGATTTCCGCGATGTAGGCGCCGGAGTTGATCATGATGGTTACCACCGCCGCGGTGAACGGATCGATGCGCAAGTCGCTAAATGCCATCGGCAGGGCGAAGTAGATGAACATCACCTGTACCACGATCGGCGTGCCGCGAATTACTTCGATAAACACCAACGCGATGTGGTTGGCGATCCAACCGCCGTAGGTGCGGGCAAAGCCGGCGACGAGGCCGATGATCAGGCCGCCAATCAGACCGAGGACCGAAATCCACAGGGTCATTTTGGCGCCCTCTAACAAGATAGGAATGGCGGGCCAGATGGCGCTCCAGTCGAACTGCATGATATTTCTCCCGGTGATCCCAAACGTGGGTATCAGATACAACGAAGCGCAGGGGGTTAAGCGACCCCCTGTGCTTAAGTTAATAGCTTGCCAAATTCACAGCTTACTTAGGTTCGGTGCCGAACCACTTCTTGTAGATCTCGTTATAGGTGCCGTTCGCGCGCAGGGTTTTCAGCGCACCGTTCACCTTCTCGCGCAGATCGTCGCTGCCTTTAGGGAAGGCGATGCCATACTGCTGTGCTTCCAGCGAATCGCCTACGGTTTTGAACTTGCCGGCGCCGGCCGTCTTAATGAAGTATAGGATGTTTGGCGTGTCGTGCAGCACCGCATCGGCGCGCTTGGTGCCCAGTTCCATGTAGGCGTTGTCGATGTTAGGGAACTGGCGCAGATCCTTGGTTTTGATGTGCTGCTTGGCGTAATCCACCGAGCCGGTGCCGCTCTTCACCGCCACCACTTTGCCGTTCAGATCGTCGATGCTTTTCACGCTGTTGTTGTCGGCGTTGACCATCACCAGCAGGCCGCTCTTGTAGTAGCCGTCGGAGAAGTCGATGGCTTTTTTGCGCTCATCGGTGATGGTGATGCCGGCCAGCGCCAGGTCGACGTTTTTGGTCTGCAGCGCCGGAATGATGCCGCCGAAGTCCATCGGTTTCAGGGTGTAGTCCAGCTTCAGCTCTTTGGCGACGGCGGCCCACAGGTCGATGTCGAAGCCGACGTATTTGTCGCCTTGTTTGAACTCAAAAGGAACGAAAGCGGTGTCGGTGGCGACCACCAGTTTGTCTGCTGCGTGGGAACTTACGGCAAAGGCCAGAGAGAGTGCGGCCAGGGAGACTTTAAAAATCGACTTCATGAGAGGAATTCCTGTACAGGTTGCGGATTACCCATTTTTTATATTGCAGTTGGTGCCATGAAAAAATCGTGCCATGTTTTCAACTACTATAAAAACAAAGAGTTAGTGCGTGATGTTGTGCCGGAAAGGCGAATTGTTATGGTTGTGCACCAAGGTGAGGCACCAAAATGGTGCGTAAGAATTATCTTGGTGCACGGGGCTATCATTAACCAAATTTTGGCTGTGAAACAACCGTTCTTTAACGTTTTTGCTTCAATATTGATAACTAACTCTAACTTTCATGATGCACTGACGGTGCAAGCGGGGCCGCGAGGGTGCAAAAGGGGGAGCAGATAATGCTAGCGCAACTGGCTGTCTTTGCTGCCGCGCCGATTGTACAGGCTGGCGGCCGCGTGTTTTTTGTCTTGTTCGGTCTGGCAGGCGAGGCAAAAACGCACGCCCGTTAACGCCTTGCGTCGCGCCTCGGGGATCGCCTCTCCGCATTCCTGGCAATAGCGTTCGCTCTCGCCGTGCCCGAGCGCTTCACGCGCGCGCTGCACCGCATCGTCGACGGTGGAATCAATCTGATCTTGTACGGCGCCGTCCGCCGCCCAGCCGCTGGCCATCATTACCTCCTGACAAGGGAACCTTACCGTTTAATATGGGCCGTTTTTTGTACAATGCAACGGTCGCGCAAAAGAAAACAGGCCGGGCAAAGCCCAGCCTGTTCTGCCCGGAACGACGGGCGCTCTGCAACGCTTTCGCGTTATTCGATATTGGATTCGATAAACCACAGGAACTTGTCCAGATCGCGCGAGGCGGCGGTGAACATGTCGGCGGTGTCTTCGTCTTCCACTTCGGTAATCGCCTTGCGGATGTCATTCGCTACCGCGCCGTAGCGATCGGCCAGCGCCTTCAGGTGCTCCTGCACGCTGTGGATATTGGTTGGATAGCTTTTCAGCGGTGTGCGATCGTTGACCACCTGTACGGTGCCCAGTGCGACGCCGCCCAACTGCACCACGCGCTCGGCGAAGGTGTCCTGATGCTCGATGATGGCGGTGCGGAAGCCGTCCAGCATTTCATGGACCGCGATGAAGTTCGCGCCGCGCATGTTCCAGTGCGCCTGTTTGGTGATCAGCGAAAGATCGATAAATTGCACGACCTGATGGTTCAGCGCCTTGATGGCGGCTAGTTTGACTTTTTCGTCCAGATCGTTACGGGTATACAGCAGATCAGAAGATTTCGTTTTCACCAGTTTAGCGGTACTCATATCAGATATCCTCTTGATTAGTCGTTGTCCTATTTCGTTACGGGATCAATTATAGCAGGGGTATTTATTTTTGCCGTACGAAAATGGCTATTGCACAAATAGGATTAGCCTAATGGCAATATTTTAATGTGGCTTTTGTTTTTGATTAATGAAATTGATTTTTATTGGTTTTTTTATTTTTTGTTGCAGATTTATTATTTACCGCAGTGACGGTTTATCCCTGTTATTTTATTTTCATTGAGCATGCCGGCCTCAGAAGAATATCCACTTTGTTATCGCGGTGTTAATTTTAAGCCTATTCAGATTGATAGCCGTAATTGATGCAGTTACAGTAGGGAGATTATCCCCTCTCTATGAGTGGCGAGTGATGAAAATTAACGTCGTCGGCACCAGCGGCAGCGGTAAAAGCACCCTGGCGCGTCAACTGGCGGAACGGCTTGACGTGCCCTATATCGAGATGGACAGGCTCTATTGGCGGCCCGAGTGGCAGGGAACGCCCGATGACGCATTCCTGGCGCGGCTTGAGCAGGCGCTGGCCGAAGCGGGCGAAGGCTGGGTGCTGGACGGCAACTACAGCCGCACGCAGCCGATCAAGTGGCGCGAGGTCGACTATATCCTGTGGCTGGACTACGGTTTCGGGCGCACGCTGTGGCAAGCCGTGCGCCGCGCGTGCCGACGCGCGGCCAGCAAACGTGAGCTGTGGCCGGGCACCGGCAACCGGGAAAGTTTTCGCCGTTCTTTCTTCAGCCGCGAGTCGATCGTACTGTGGACGATCCGCACCTACGCCAAAAATCGGCGAAAATACCTGGCGGAAATGGCCGGCGCCGGGCGCTGCTTCATACGCTTGCGTTCTCCCCGCCAGGCCGCCGATTTTTTACGGGCGTTGCCGCAGGGTCACAGCAGCAGGCGGTGATGGATCCTCACCACCGCTTTCTTGATGTGCTGCGGCCGCTGCCACAGGCAGCCGGTTTTGTGCGGCTCCATTTGGAAAAAGATCGCGAACATGCCGTGCGTCATGTGCAGCGTTTGCGGATGGCGTTTGATGTCCAGCAGCAGAAGGTCGCTATTTTCTGCGTGGGGCTGTTCGCGATGCCCGTCGCCCGCCAGACCGTATTCGATGCGCTCTTCACCGCTGATCAGCAGATGGAGCGCGATGTACTCCTGATGCATCTCGGCGCGCTTCTGCGCCGCCGGCGTAGTGGTCAGCGTCATGACATCCATAAAGATGTTATCGCCGTCGATCGGGTGATGGCCCGGGGCCAGTTCGGGCAGGTCGCATCGACGCAACTCGGTCAGGGTTGAAACCAGCGCCGGCGCGAGTCCGCGGCCGAAGCGTGGGTTGAACAGGCTGTTGTGAATCACTGTTATTCTCCATGTGAGCGAAAGTCCAAAGTGCCTGCGGTACAGGCTAAGGGGAAGTATGCCGACTTGTCACGAGGAAAACAGTTAACCCGCCTGCATTCCGGCGTTGCGGCCGGCAGGCGGGTTAGCGATCAGGAAAGGCTTTCGAGGCGCGGTTTAGGGCGGATGGTCAGGGCGGAGCCCATGGAGGCGGCGATGATGGCCGCCAGCGCCAGCCATTGCACGCCGCTCAGGTGTTCGCCGAGGAACAGCATGCCGGACAGCGCCGCCATGGCCGGTTCCAGGCTCATTAAGGTGCCGAAGGTGCGCGCCGGGATTTTGGGCAGCGCGATGATCTCCAGTGAATAAGGCAGCGCGGTGGAGAGGATCGCTACCGCCAGCGCCACCGGCAGAATATCGAGGTTGAACAGCACGCTGCCGGTTTGCCAGGCGCCGATCGGGCAGAACACCAGCGCGGCGATCAGCGAACCGAGTGCCACCGTGCCGGGGCCGTGATCGCCGCCGGCCTTCTGGCCGAAGATGATATAGACCGCCCAGCAGGCGCCGGCGCCGAGCGCGCAGGCGGCACCGAACGGATCGATCCCCCCCACGCCGTGGCCGAGCGGCAGCAGGAACCACAGCCCGGCGATCGCCAATGCCACCCAGAGGAAGTCGATCGGCCGCCGCGAGGAGAACATGGCCACCGCCAGCGGGCCGGTAAACTCCAGCGCCACGGCGATGCCGAGCGGCACGGTGCGCAGCGACAGGTAAAACAGGTAGTTCATCGCGCCGAGCGACAGGCCGTAAATCAGCAGCGGCAAGCGGCTGCCGGCGGCGAGGCGCATGCGCCACGGGCGGAAGATGATGAACAAAATCAGGGTGCCGATGAAAAGGCGCAGCGTGGTGATGCCTTCCGCGCCCACGATCGGGAACAGACTTTTGGCCAACGAGGCACCGCTCTGGATAGACACCATGGCGATGATTAACAGACAGATAGGCAGCAGCGCGGAGGGCGCTCTGCCGGAAGTAGGTAACGACATCCTTAACGGGCCTTTTATGCGCCGTTCCTCAGCCTTGAGAAAACGGTCGAAACGGGGATGCGAGCAGTGTAAATGAAATGCGAAAATCTGTCTGAGAAAAGCGCGCATCGCGGTGAAATCCGCCGATCCTCGGATGAGATGTGGCGGATTTGGTCAAAAAGTGCGCTTTTTCTTAAGAATTATCTGGATATTAAATAGGTGATTTTTGTCACAGAAAGCCGTAGAATACGGCCGAAAATAGAGCGAAAAGAAGAAGATACACTGTTCTTGAAATCTTCTGTTACACGATATAAAGCATTAGACACTCATTTCAAGGCAGAGTTTCACGCTAATTTTTGTTATATTTTCAAAGCATGAACAAATGGATGTACTTAATAATAAAACGCGTTTGAGGTGGTTATGAAAAAAATTGCATGTCTTTCCGCAGTAGCAGCTTGCGTATTAGCAGTTAGCGCAGGTACCGCATTCGCTGGTCAGAGCACCGTATCCGCTGGCTATGCGCAGGGTGATTTCCAAGGCGTTGCTAACAAGGCCGACGGTTTCAACCTGAAATACCGTTACGAGTTCGACAACAACCCACTGGGCGTAATCGGTTCCTTTACACACCTGGAAAAGGACGGTTCTCAGGACGGTTTCTACAACAAAGCTCAGTACAACTCTATCTCTGCCGGTCCAGCATACCGCATCAATGACTGGGCGAGCATCTACGGTCTGGTTGGCCTGGGTTACGGTAAATTCACTACCAACGCTCAGAACGGTACTTCTCGTCACGACACCGCTGACTACGGCTTCACCTACGGTGCCGGTCTGCAGTTCAACCCAATCGAGAACGTTGCCCTGGATGTCGGTTACGAGCAGAACCGCATTCGTAGCGTTGACGTTGGCACCTGGAACGTTGGCGTAGGCTACCGCTTCTAAGTGTGTTCGTGCCTGCGGGCATGTACCTGCGGCAGATTTTGCCGCACCGATAAAAAATCCGCCTCCGGGCGGATTTTTTTTATCTGTTATCGGCCGCCGCGCCCCGTCGGCTGCGTTGAAAAGCGTGCGCTGCGGGCATCGCGCTCATAGCCTTGTGGTTCGGTCAATAGCCCGTACAGCTCGGGGCGGCGTCCGTAAATCCAGCGGCGGCCAGTGCTGAGCGGGATCAGCGTCAGATCGAGTTCGGCGCTGACCATCCGGTCTTCCGCCGCCCAGGTCTCTGCCACGATGCGGCCGTAAGGATCGAGGATCATCGCGTTGCCGGTGCGTATCTCATCGTCATCGCGGCCCACGCCGTTGCTGAACAGCAAGAACAGCCCGTTGTCGTGAGCGCGCGACGGTAGCCAGCGCATCAGCCAGCCGCGGCCGTGTTCGCCGCGAAAGGCGGCTTCTATCGCCTGCGGATCTTCCGCACGCCGTTGCCACAGCGCCTGCGGGATCGGCTTCATGCCGTGCGGGCTGCGCGAATGGGTGCCGCCGGTCTGGTGCGGGGCGATCAACACCTCCGCACCCAGCAGCGCCGTGGCGCGCACATTCTCCACCAGATTGTTGTCCCAGCAGATCAAGACGCCCACGCGCACGCCCCAGGGGGTATCGAACACCGTGTAGCGGTCGCCGCTGGCGATAGCCGGGTGTTCGAAGGCGTGCAGTTTACGGTGCACATGCAGCTCGCCGTCCGGCAGACAAACGGCATAGGCGTTGTAGCAACGGCCGTCGTCGCCCAGCTCGATCAGCCCGACGCCGATCGCCATGTTGTAACGCTCCGCCAGCGGGCGAATGCGCGCCAGAGAAGGGCTGCTCGCGATCGGCTCCGCCAGCGCGCGCACCTCGGCGTCGGACAGATGGCGCACGTGCCAATAGCCGGTGATGCACATTTCCGGGAAGGCCAGCAGCTGTATCTGCTGCTCGGCCGCCTCCGTGATAAAGCGTTCCATGGTCGACAGGTTGTAATTCTTATCGTTGGCGCGATGCTGGAATTGCACCGTGGCGGCGCGAAGTGAAGGGGTCATGGTGTCTCTCCGGTTGGGGTCTGCGTTGATTACAGCAGGTGGATTGATTACTGTATAATCAATTAAATTCCCTATTCGATAACCTGATGGAATGGATATAAAACAACTGCGCGCCCTGGTGGCGCTGGCCGAACAGGGCAACTATCGGCAGGCGGCGAGCCTGCTGTGCATCAGCCAACCGGCGCTGAGCAAGCAGATTCAAGCGCTGGAAACCCAGCTCGGCGTTCGGCTGTTCGAGCGTGGCCGACAGGGGGCGGTGCTCACCGCCGGTGGGCAGCGGCTCTACCCGGAGGCGCAGGCGCTGGTGGAACAGTACCAGCAGTTTCAGCGGCGCGCCCGGCGGGTAGCGCTCGGGGAAGCGGGGCGGCTGGCGCTGGGATTTGGCCTCTCCAGTTTTCATCTGGCGCCGCAGCTGGTGGCCGCCTTTCGCCAGCGTTTTCCCGAGGTGGTCATTGGGCTGGAGGACATGCCGTCGGAGCGGCAGTATCAGCTGTTGCTGCAGGGCGAGTTGCAGGCGGGGTTCGTGCGCTTACCGGTCACTACGCCGCTGTGCGGCGTGGCATTGCTGAGCGACCGGCTGGTGCTGGCCGCGCCGGGCGCGCTGGCGCTGCGGGCCGACGACCTGATGGCGCGTTTCAATCAGCTGCCGCTGTTGCAGCTGACGCCGAAACGCGGGCGCGGGCTGAGCGATCAGTCGCTGCGGTTTATCGCCGCTCACCGGTTGACGCCGAACGTGGTGCAGCAGGCCGGCGATATCCAGACGCTGCTGGCGCTGGTCGCCGCCGGCGTTGGCGTCGCGCTGCTGCCGCACAGCATCACGCACATCGCGCCGGTTGGCATCGACATTCTGCCGCTGAGCGGCGAAGAGACGGAGTGGCAGGTCGGTATCGCCTGGGATCCGCAGCGCGCGGACGCGCTGCGGGACAACTTCATTCAGACGGCGTTGGCGGTGCAACGCGCTTAGGCATTCAAAGCGGGCAGTGCATCACGACGATCGGGCTCTGGTGATACTCGCTGCGGTGGCTTTCGCAGAAACCGACCTTTTTCGCCAGCGCCAGCGAAGCCTGGTTTTCCGGCGAGATGATGCAGACGGTTTTCTCGCCCGGCAGGTGTGTTTTACCCCAGGCCAGCGCCGCCCGCAGTGCCTCGGTGGCGTAGCCTTTGCCCTGCGCCGAGCTCACCAGCGTCCAGCCCATTTCCGGTGCGTCGAGCGCCGGGGTGATGTCGCGCAGGAAGTTGGAAAAGCCGATGCTGCCGAGGTACTCGCCGCTCAGTTTGTCACGCACCGCCCAATACCCGTATCCCAACAGCGCCCAGTGGCCGACGTAGCGCATCAGGCGCCCCCAGGAGTCCTCCCGGTCGCGCGGCGTGCCGCCGATGTAGCGTACCACCTGCGGATCGGCCCACAATGCGGCCAGCGACTCGAAGTCGTCCAGCGTGTGCGCGTCCAGCCGCAGACGTTCGGTGATAAGCGTTGGCGCGGTGTTGATTACGGTCATGTTGCTGCTCCTGCACAGGGTGAAAGGCGATGAAAAACAACGGCGTTCAGTATGCCAGAGAAATCACACCGCCAGCCACAACAGCCAGGTGAACAGAAAGCCGCTCAGGCCGAGCAAGGTGGTCAGCACCGTCCAGGTCTTCAGGCCATCGGCCACCGACAGCCCCAGATAGCGCGTGACGATCCAAAAACCGGAGTCGTTGACGTGGGAAAGCCCCAGCCCGCCGAAACAGGTCGCCAGCGTCACCAGCACCAGCTGTAGCTGATTTAAGCCGCTGACCGCTTCCGACAACAGTCCGCCGGTGGTCAGGATCGCCACGGTGGCGGACCCCTGCGAAGCGCGAAGTGCCAGCGAAATGACAAAGGCGGCGGGCACCAGCGGCAGGCCGATGGCCGTCAGTACTTCAGCCAGCGCTTTGCCGACGCCGGATTCCACCAGCACCTTGCCGAACACGCCGCCCGCGCCGGTCACCAGGATCACCACTGCGGCGGTCGGCAGCGCGGCGCCCATTACGTCGCTGGCGTGCTGCAGGCTCCAGCCGCGGCGCAGCGCCAGGAAATAGAAGGCCAGCAGCAGGGCGATCATCAGCGCCACCGCCGGTGAGCCCAGCAGCGACAGCGTATCGCGCAGCGCCGAGCCGGCCGGCAACAGCGTAGCGGAGACGGTGCCGAGCATGATGATGGCGATTGGGATGACGATTAGCGCCGCCACCAGGCCGGCGCCGGGCGGGTTGATGCGATCGCTAAGCGGCGCTTGCCCTTCCGGACGCGGCTCCGGTGCCGCCAGCTGCAGTTGTTCCAGCACCTCTATCGATAACGGATAGGTTTTGCGGTTGAGGTAGTTGGCGGCGAAATAGCCGATCGCGCCGACCGGAATACAGATTGCGAGGCCGATGATGGTCAGCCAACCGATGTCGGCGTTGAGCAAACCGGCGGCGGCGACCGGGCCGGGGTGCGGCGGCAGCGCGACGTGCACCGTCAACATCACGCCGGCCATCGGCAGGCCGAACTTCAGCGGCGACACTTTGGCGACCTTGGCGAAGCCATAGATAATCGGCGCCAGAATGATAAACCCGACGTCGAAGAACACAGGAACGCCGAGAATGAATGCGGCGAGGGTCAGTGCGGCGACGGTATGTTTCGGCCCCAGGCCCTGGCTGAAGCGTTGCGCCAGCGACTCGGCGCCGCCCGAGTGTTCGATCATGCGGCCAAGCATCGCGCCCAGACCGATGATAATGGTCACCGAACCAAGTACGCCGCCCATCCCGGCGGTCATCACTTTCATCACTTCGCCGGTCGGAATGCCGCTGGCCAACGCCACCAGCAGACTGACCACCAACAGCGCGACGAAGGGCTGCACCTTCGCCTTGATGACCATCAATAACAGCAGCACCACGCCGAGTACGGCAATCAGCAACAGCAGAGAGGTAGACATGAAAAAAGCCTTTCGTTGGGTAAGCGTTGGGCACCGCGATCGCCGCGTGGCGATACGGGTGCGTTTCATTGTTATAAAATCGATTTCCTGGTGTTAGCGGCAGCGTTAGCGGTAAGGCTTCAGCCAGCCGAGCCCGGCGGCGGTGTCGCCGCGCGGCCGGTATTCGCAACCTATCCAACCCGGATAGCCGAGCGCATCCAGCCTGTCGAACAGCCATGGATAATTCAGTTCGCCCTCGTCCGGCTCATGGCGATCCGGCACGGAGGCTATCTGGATATGCGCGTAGCGTCCGGCCAGCGTCTCCAGCAACCCGCTGATATTGCCGTCCACTAACTGCGCGTGGAAAAAGTCGAACTGAATAAACACGTTCGGTCTCTCGATCGCCGCCACGGTTTCCGCCACCTGGTGTTGACTGGCAAACAGGTAGTCGGGCTTGACCGGCGGGCTGAGCGCTTCGAGCAGCACCTTGACGCCGTACGGGGCGAAGGCGTCGGCGGCATAGCGCGCATTGGCGATAAAGGTGTCGAGATAACGCTGCCGATCCGCGCCTGCGGGCACTACGCCGGCCATCAGGTGCACGCAGGGGCAGGAAAGGGCGATGGCGTAGGCCAGCGCGCGGTCGATAT
>JANDJZ010000643.1:0-22406 GCA_027943245.1 Acanthamoeba sp. SK_2022b | reverse complement strand
CCCCACGCCGGCGATCACCCGGTCGCCAGGCACCGCCGCTGCGGCGGGACCAATGGCGTTGCGTGGCGAGGCGATCCAGCGCGAAAGTCAACTCGGTCTTTTTTATACAAGAGAAGAGGCGAAAAAATGTGTGTGCGGTGTGGCCAACACGGACATGTTGGGTGGGTGCGGGCTTAGGCGAGAGGGAAGGCGTAGAACATCTTGTAGAGCGGGCGCCCCACGTCGTCGTAGATGATGTGGTAGAAGGCGCGAACGGGCACCTCGCGCGCGTCTCCGCGCAGAAGCACCAGGTCGTCTTGTCCGGACGACTTGACCCCAGCCTGGACACGGGATGGGGTGAGTCTTGGACTTGCGTGAAGGACAGCGCGGACAGCGCACCATGATGGCCTGGTAGTCCTTGCAGAGCTTGCCCTTGAACCGCTCCGGGAACAGCTGGCAGCAGGTGAAGCCCGGGGTGGACAGGTGCTCGAACGAGTAGCCCACCAGGTCCCTGAAGGTTTCGTTGGCCTGCAGGATGGCCCCGTGTCGCTCCTCCGAGAGGGCAAACATGGCCAGCGCGGGCACGCCCTTGCGGAACTCGTCGGCCGGCCCGAGGTTCTGGAGCTGGAGAGGACGAGGGTCAGCTTGATGGGTGGGAGAGAGAGAGAGAGAGAGAGAGAGACGAGCAAGGTGCGCACCTGCACGAGCGACTTCATTGTGACGTTGTGCTGCTCGCGAAGCTTCTCCCGATGCTTGAGCTCCTTGATGTCGTCGAGCGCGTTGCGCAGTAGCCGCTCGAGGCGGTCGTTCTTGGCCTTCATCTCCTGGAGAATGCTCACCGTTCGGCTGCTGACCGAGCCCGGCGACAGCGGCGCTGTGGCCGGCGAGGGCGGCTTGATCATGGGCGGCCTCGGAGCGCCGCGCGAGTGCCCGACGGTGGGCATGGGGGCCAGCTGATGCATCACGCCAGAGTTCTTGAGCCAGCCGCGCTGCGAGGCGGCGCTGTGCGCCTGAACGTCTGGCGAGGAGAGGGCGCTGCTTCGCTGGCTCTCCTCGGGTGGGGAGGTGGGCAGCGAGGACGAGGAGGAAGGCGACGAGTCGCCAATCAGCTGCGACAGCCAGTTGGTTTCCGCGTCGACGGCAAAGGGGGGGCTGTGTGGGCTATCCACAGTGTAGGGCGAGACCGCTGCGAAAGTGGGAACACGACGTTCAACGTGAGAAACGAGAATGAGAGGGACAGCGGGGTTGTCCAGAGGGGGGGGTGGCACTACGTACAGGAAGGCAAAAGCGGAAGACCATAATCCTTGGGTTGTGACTGGGGTGGGATGTTTGTGTTGACGAGGGGGAAGGCGTATTCGTTGCCAAACAGCTGATTCAGCGTGGCATTCCACAGAGCCGGATCTAATGAGACACGATTAACATCAATGAAGTCCACACATTTTCAAAGAAAGAAGGATCAAGGCAAAGGGAGCTACCTGGCTGTCCTCCCTCGAAGAGGTGAGCCGGTGGGTTTCTTCTCATCTCCTCCATCTTCATAGCGGCGTCGTTATCGTCGAGAGAACCGTTGCTGTTCGACTCGTCGTCATCGTCGTCCTCCTCCTTGATGGCGTGCATTTTTCTCTTCTTGAAATTCGTTCTCTTCTTTCGTGGCAGGTACTGGCACGAATCGGCGAGGCCATGTTCCACGCAACGCTTGCATGGAATCTCATGGCTGCAGGCCACATGACTAGAACGACAATTCGAGCACGCCGCGCGCACCTTGGCCGCCGAGCTGGCACTCGTAGCGGCGCTCGATTCGCGGGGGCTTGACACCTGTTTGGCTCGCTTTGCACTCTTCAGCGGCCCCTGAATTACCTCCACTACATCATCGTCTTCATCGCCCACCAGCTGTTGCTGAATGTAGACGTCGTTGTGTGCGTCGACAGGGGGGACTACCAAATCTTCGAACGTTGTTGGGAAGTTGAACGCGCCGGCCGAAGCCATGTCGTCGTTCAGTAATTGATAAATCCCAGGGAACAAATCCAATTCTGGCTGCTGCTGTGCCATGGCTCTTCCTTGTGTGAATATCTCTCCTCTTGTTCTGGTCTGTCTCGGCGAGAGGGAAACGACGGTGCCTCTCCCCCACAGGAACGTATCGGCGATACCGCGCGTGGAAATTGCCACCCAACGGAATGCGAGAGATTTCGTCTTCCGCCCGCAACCCCAGGAAAAAAGCCCATTGGGTCCGAACTGGATTGGGAAGCTCCACTATCAAATATTGTGCCTGCGGATTTGGGCCCTCCCATCTCGCGTTGGGCGCACGGTTGCTGCCTTGCGACGAGCTCCCAGGGAAGCTTTCTCTTCTATTCTACTGTGTCACGAGCTAGTTGGTCGTGCCGGCGCCAAAGGGAGCCTGACCACCACGGTCTTCGCCGGGCAGCTCTTCATCGTCGGTGAGGGGGCTCATGGGGACTTTTCGGTGCTGCATGTGCCCGCCTGTGGTACAGCCCCCCCCCAGTCAACGAAGATGCCAAGGCGGGAGGTGGGAGAAGGGCGTGCGCACCATTGCCGCTCATCTCGTCGTCCTCCAAGCCCGGATCGTTCTCCATCTCCAGCTCCACCATCTCGGTGGTGTCAAAGTCTTGGCCCACCACCTCGGCCGCGTAGTAGTGGGGCAGTGCCACTCGCTTGATGAGCATGGGCTTGATGTATCTGCGCGAGAGGGGGTTGCGGCACGCAGCCATCATCAGGGACAGGCGATTGGCGCCCAGGTGGGGGGAGGAGGAGGAGGAGGAGAGGACCTTCTATCGAGACGCATCCAAAACGTGGAGTCCACTTCGTCTGCTTCTTCTTCGTCGCCCGCCGTCTGCGGTTTGACGTCGAGCAGAATGAGCAGCGGGCCCGTGGCGCCGCCCATGACCATCACCGTAAGCAACACGATGAAGAGCGTTGTGGTGTGGATGGAGAGGGCGTGCTCCGTCTGCGTGTCCAAGGACAGCGCAAAGGCCATCGCCCCTCGCAGGCCTGCCTCACATCCACGCGCGCGCGCGTGCGTGCGTGTGCGCATTCCAACGTCGTTAGGGCCAGAAATGCCGGGCAAGGAGCGAGGGCGAGGCGCACCAGCGAACCACATGACGCACTGCTCCTTGAAGGGGATCTGCCGCTTGGGGTTGTTCCGCTGGTAGAGGTTGATGAGCAGGCTGAGCGGGAAGATGTTGAACAGCCGCGACGCCAGGCAGAACACCTGGAGGGCCCCCGGGGAAGGGCACCGTCAGCTCGGGACGAGGCCCGCTGCTGCGTGGCGCTCGCGGGAGACGATTCGGGGGGAGGGGGATGGGGGGGGGGGCTGCGCACGACGCTGAAGAAGATGAGGCCGATGTCGTAGACCTGCTCGAAGCTGAACAGGGCGAGGCCCAGATAGGCGAACACGAACATCTCCGACAGGGAGGCCATCACCTTGAAGAGCTTGGTCGAGAACTTCTGCGCCTGGGGGGAGAGGTTGTGGTACGTGTAGTGCGCCATCACCACCCCGCAGAACAGGATGGCGACGATGCCTGCGCAACGAGTGTACACTCGTCAGCCAGCGCGCGCGCGTGCCTTGTGGCCGTGTGCGGGGGTGTACCGGATAGACCCAGCCCGTCCGCGAGAAGATACGACGAATACGAGTAGAGGACAAGCAGCACCAGCTCCAGCGTGTGGTATTTGTCAAACTGCGTGTACTTGAACAGCTGGGGACCGCACGAGCGCGCGCGCGCGCATCACGTCAGCCCAGCCACGGCGAATCAATTCGTTTTGGTCGCGAGCAGGGCGTACCAGCGACGAGAGCAGCCCGATCGTCACGCCCACGGAGAAGGAGCCCAAGAAGCTGACGCTGAACTCCAGCACGATGTTGAACAGGGTGCCGATGGAGAGCTCCTTGGCCGACGTCGTGCTCAGCGCCCTGCGCAGTGGCGAGATCAGCGGCTGCTCGCGCTCCGCCACGGCTGTCGCGCTGCGTGTACCTGAAGAGCACGATCGCGATGGCGTCGTTGAGGATGCTCTCGCCAAAGACCGATGCGTAGAGGTTCTTGTTCACGCCCAGGTCCTTGAAGATGGCTGCGTGCGCACGCGCGGTTAAAACGAGAGACACGAGACGCGCGCGCGCGCGCAGAGCACACAAGCCGTGGCTGAGCAAAAATGAATGCACCGAGCACGGAGACGGGATCTGTGGCCGAGATGAGCGATCCGAAGAGGAAGCACTCCAACAGCGACAGCGGGAGGGTGAGGCCCGCGGAGACGGCCAAGTAGAGCAGGCCGCCAAAGACGCCCGCCGAGATGAGGGTGCCGACAAAGGCCATCACGGAGATACGACCGATGTTGTTGAAGAAGTTGCTCTGCGTTGTACAGCATCACGAAGCGGGCCGCGGGTTACAACGAGCAAGAGGGCACCATGGCGGGAGAGGTGAAGCAGGAGAAGGGCGAGGGCGCCCTGAGGCTTTAAAGGAACGTGAGGGGAGCTGCCTACCCTTCGCATGTTGTAGCCGGACTCGAAGATGATGGGCGGGAGCAAGATGAGCATGAAGAATTCTGAGTCGAACTGAACTATTGATTGCAGTCGCTCCAATTTGGCGAAGAATCGGATGAAGGCGCCCATGACCGCCCCGAACAGGATAGCGGCGCCCGTTTCGTGGAGGACCTTCCATTTGCTCTGAAGCTGACGCAAGATGTAGGCCGAGACGAAGCACAGGATGAGAAGTACTACGAGGAGGAGTAGTGTGAAGCTGTCCTTGGACTCCTCGTTGGCCTCGCGGTACGTGAGGCTGGCAGAAGACATCGTTGAGGAAGAATCTGTAAGGCCGGGCATTTTAGGCTTGTAAAGAAAAGAGGAGCAAGCTGGAGCGATAAGGAGCAAGATCCAGAGCAGGAGAGGCAGAAGAAGAGTCAGCGTGTGGTGGAGGGAAAGAAGACGAGTAGAACGAGGCATTCATCCAAAGTCTGTGCAAACGCGCTTTAGGAGGTTCGAACAAGTCTCTCGCCTATCGTTGTGTGTGGCGAGGACGACGGCGGTAAGAACGAGGGGTTGGTGGCGCCACAACGGCGTGTGTGTTTCGTGTTGTCCGCGTGCCTCTGCTCGTTCGATTTTCCTCCACTTTTTCATAATCCTTTTTCCTTCGTTTTTCTTCTTTGGGCGTGGTGTCGTACCACAAGCCAAGCACGCAGCGACCGGCTCGGTACTGAGCTGCTCAGAGAACAACACAAGCGACAGACGCCATGGCCGCACCGCCACCCCCTCCCTCTACGCCCCTTCCTCCCTACAACGGTATTTCTCTTTCTCTTTCGCTCTTCCCCCCCCCCCCCATTGCACCGCACCCACCGCGTCATGCACAGCGTGGGAGCTGGCTCTTGCCAGCGAAGTCGCGGCCCTGCGTAGAAACCCCGCTGCCTACGCCCAGCTCCTGGAAACGGAGCGCAAGCCCCTCTACCGCGTACGCCGGCCTCACAGTTTACCAAGTACATAACTTGTTGCATCACCCTCATTTCTGGACTCCTCTTGGCAGGGCAAGGACTTGGTCATCAAGGGCCAAAGGCGCAAGGACGACGTCATCATCGAAACACGCGAAGGTGTCGTCTCTTCCCTACCCATGCGTGCTGGAGCTCTGACGTCCAGGCATTGCGCTTGACCCTCTCGACCTTGCAGGCGTGGCAGCGTGCAATGAGGCCATTGATGCTCTGCGGGCGACGCAACCTCTTCCCTCTCTTCGCCTCGAACCTGCCTTGTCGATCGCTTGCAAGGGTAATCTACCCCACCACCACATGTGTCCCATGTTCCCCCGCTCCCAGTCTCACCTGCGCTCCATGTATGTCTGCGGGGGGGGGGCTGGGCACAGCGGTGGTCAACGTGAGCGGGCCAGCGGGAGAAGTGGACACCAATACTGTCGTCAAGATGCGCCAGTACGGTGGCCTGACTCCCGGAGGCACCGCCATCGAGGTAAGTGGACGCCAATGCAACATCCTGCTCCCCCCTCGGGCTCACGATTTGCGACCGCGCGTGTGGCATGGGTTGTGGGGTGGGGGGGGGGGACTGGAGGTGAGCGCCTTTGGAGGGAAGGACGCGCGGGCGATGCTGATGGGTCTCCTCATCTCGGACGGTGATGCCGAGCGGGCGCAGAGGAAGGACCTGCTCGACCCCCAATGGGCGTCGTACGGGCTGGCCGTGGGCAAGCACGCCTCCTACGACCACATGGCGTTGCTTCTCTTCGCTACTCAGTTCAACGCCAAGCAGGAGGTGGCACAGAACCTCGCCAAGTACAAGCACCTCTGGACCATCAACGAGCCCTGACTCCGAGCCAGCGCAAGAATACAAAATAAATAAATAAATAGAAATATATATTCAAAGTCTCACGAATCCGTTAAACTGTTCCGGTACGACCGGCTTTGCCACGGAGCGTGCGGACGAGTCGGCACCGCCGCCACAAGGTATCGTGCGATTGCGCCCCACTCACAGCAAGTGTTGGCCTCGCGGCTGATCACAGCACCAAATCGCGAGTGCAGATCTTGCTCGTAGGATGTGGCTTCTGGTGCTGGGGCTGCTACTCGCCGTATTGGTTCTCCTTACCCTCCTCACCTTCTGGTTGCACTACGAAAAAAGGTGCCCCCAAACCCTCAGTTTCACAACCTCAAAACAGAAAGTAATAAGTAATAAATAAACAAATAAATACTTTTATATTTAAAAGAGGTGGCGCAACAGGGCACGCATTACTCACAGACCGCACGCTGCACATCTCCCAGGTTCGACTATGATGCGGGCAAACGGAACAGGACCATCGACCAGCTGGCCGGGTCCAACCTCGTAACCCGCACCAAGGTGGTGGTCATCGGTACGCGCCTCGTGTTCCCGTGAAAAGTGTGCGCAGGCGTGTGGCTTGCTTGCCTTACGCTTGGGTCGAGTGGTCGACGCGTCGATTGAAAGGTGCTGCGTGTTCGCCCCCCGATCTCAGGTACCATGCCCGGCACGCCGCTCGAGGAGCGTCCGGCGTGGCGGTTGGCGCAGGCGCTCAAGGTGCCCTACCTGGAGCTGTCCAACACCAACATCTTCTTCGAGGCGCAGGACCAGGAGGAGGGCAGCGCGGAGGGAGAGCGAAGGGAGGCAAAGGAAGACACCCCTCCCTCCTCCTCCTCCTCCTCTGGGCCGTTGAGAAGGCCCAGCGACTGGCGAAAGGAGGCCGAGATCAAGCAGCGCTTTCCGAGCCGCGTGGGGGACATGGTCCGCCGCTTCTTCAGCAAGAACAAGTACAACGGCTACGTCATCGACATGATCCTCGACCGCTGGGAGGTGCGTCGTTCCTCCTCCTCCACCTCCTTTGCTGAAGTTTTTTTTGTTTATTTTTATTTTTGTGTCGTCTATTATTTTATTATTTTACTTATTATTTTATTTTTGTCTTTTGGAACGCAAACAGACGTACGATGCGCTGTTCGAGGAAGCGAGGGACATTGTGTGGCTGGACCTGAGCCTGGGCGAGTACATGCGGGCGCTGCTGTGGCGGGTCGTGCAGTCCACGGTGTTGCAGCCGTCGCGGCCCATGTTCCGGGAGGACGCGGAGCGAGGGCGGCTGGCCTACACGCGGTACTGGTACCGCTGGGCCAACCTCCTGTGCCTGTGGGACGCCAACCGGTCCCTCCTGGCCAAGACGATCTCCGTCTACTACAAGAACCAGCACGTCGCCCCGTTCCTCCTCGACCACAACGGCCAGATCGAGTGCTGGCCCCTGCACTCCACGGCCGAGTTCGACGCCCTGCTCCGGGCCGCCGAGGCCGAGAAGAAGAAGGCCCTCTGAGCAGAGGGGGGGGGAGAGGAGAGGGAGAGGGAGAGAGAGGAGATGGAATGGAATGGAATGGAATGACAAAACTGTGGCTGCTGGCCCATAGATTTACCACTTGCGTTGCCCCCCCCCCCCACACTTGAGGTGCAGCACGAATGGGGAGGAGAAGCCTTTCGCTGCGTGACATCGCTCTGACGTCCTCGCTCGCTCGGGGGTCCCTCCTCCTCCTCCCCCTCCTCTTGCTCGGCTCATACGCCCGCGTAGTGCGACTCCAAGCTCTCATCTGCTCCCGTGTTTCGTTTTTCCCTCCCTCGTTAGCCGCCGTGCCAGTGTATGCGTGTGTGTGTGTGTGTGTGTGTGTGTGTGTGTGTGTGTGTGTGTGTGTGTGTGTGTGTGTGATGTGTGTGGGAAGGCCTCACCAAGGTGCGGGGGAGCGACGAGGGAGGGCAGCAGGACGAACGCCAGGCTGTGCTTCCCGAGGAAGTGCTCCCAGTTGCGCAGAAAGCCAAAGTCGTGAGGATTGACAAACGGTCGCCCCTCCTGCTTGGCCTTCCTACGCTGCACCCGATTGACCTGCCACTCCACCGACGTCTGCCCTGCACCGCGCGCGGCCACCCACCACCACCACAATAATGGGGGGGAGGGGAGAGATCGTCACCAACGGCAATTGGTGGAGGCGATGGGCTTTGGCTGTACCCGTGGAGATGAGGTAGGCCTGCACTGCGAGGAGGATGCTCACCGCCAGCACGGTCGAGACGTTCAAAAACGTGGACACCGCCACCTGGCTGCGGGGCATCGGGAGCGTCCACTCCTGCAGTCGTCGTTCGCGCCCTCACCGTGGTGAGCACAGACGCGGGAAAGGACCGCGCGCGCGCGCGCGCCTGCGGGAGCTCTCGCACCTCGCTGTGGTAGGCCTCGTAGCAGAGCGGGAGCACGTTGAGGGCGCCGTAGAAGCTGGAGAGCCACACGTAGACCACGAACATGAAGAAGTGGCGGTGGTTGTTCTGGCCCACGCAGTTCCAAATCCACGCTGACACCAGATCCATTGGATCAACAAATGCGTGCGCGTCCAGCGCGTCACAGTGTCACCACACTCGAGTCATATGACATTGCCAGCAGCGGCGGCGGCGTTGTGGCGCCGTGAGGGCGAGGGAGCTTACGGCAGTGATGGTCCATCTTGAGCACGCATCTGCACATCATGCCCCCCCCCCTCCCGCCATCGTCGTCAGCCCTGCAGCAGCCGTGCAGCGCTGCCGCCTCGGGGAGGGGGGGGGGGCATAGTACGTGTTGCAGTACTTGCAGTGGTGCGTGCGGCCAAACTTGGGCTGCTGGCCTGCATGCATGCACCACACGCGCGCCCAGAGCAGCGCAGGCACACACGCACGCACGCCGGTTGTGTGATCCGACGCCCTTTAGCACCGCAATCGACCTGCGAAGAGCGCCAGTGGGTGGCCAGCGTACAGTGCGTGCACCAGCGGGAGAAGCCCTCGCCGCGTGCGGGCGCCGGCATGTCGCGGAGGTGGGCGTAGTGCTGCCGCACCTCCTGTTCCCCGATGCGTCTCGGATACCCGGGCCGCGTCAGCAGAGCCTTGTGTGTGTTGTGTGAGCGCCGTGTCAGCTGGCCGCGAGCGAACCCCCCCCCCCCGCTCGCTGCTGACACGGGAAGGGGGAGTGCGGTACGGAGAAGTAGGAGGCGGTCCCGCCTTGGAACAGCCAAAGGCACGAGGTGAGGTGGAAGCACCACCACGCCTGGCGCCACCACCAGGCGGAGGAGGGGGCGGGAGCAGACTGCGGCAGCACCGCTGTGAAGTGGAAGTAGAGCACCCATGACACAAGCACTACGACCCACGCCACCAGGATGCCGCCCAGCACGTCCGCCCGGAACTTGTCGGACTGCCTGGCCTCTTCCTCCTTCCTCCGCTCTTCCTCCATGGCTTTTAAGAATAAATGAATTTTTATTCTTTATCCACGATAAACCTTGTATTTTGGCTCCGATTAATGGTGTGTGGCTGAGGCTGTGCACAGGCGTTGGGAGTTATGAGTCTTTGGTGAGCTGCACCCAGTGCTTGCGGGTATTAACCGGTCATATTTGACTAACTGGCTACTTCGTTTTCGACTAATAGTCGATTAACTGCGACTTTAGTCGATGCCGGTGGGTATCGAACCCGCGACTATTGCCAACGGGCGCGAATAAAAATAGCACGTTTTGTGTACACCTATCGCTCGCGGCCTAACGGGTGGCGCTATCGCGAATGTCACGGCAATAGTATTCGCCTTTGGCATCATAACCATGCACGCAGCCGCTCGGCCCGATAAAGCCGCAGGGCCAAACGTCCCTCTTGATGTTTGGATACATAAGCAGTTGGTGCGAGTTCCACGCGGGCGGAAGCGGCGAGATTGAAGGCCAACCACTAATTCATTTTCAGACCAAACAAGAGGCGGAAATCAAGACCATCAAGGCAGAAAACATTCGCCTTCATAGGGAAAATCACCACCTGAAGATCCGTGCTCTTGTTTGTCACTACACGCACGGGAAGTCGTCTCGACCGAAGCATGTACGTAAAGGTCAACTCGAACAGCAGACTTACTTAATCATCATTAACGTATACAAATCACGCCTACACAGAAAGCGCAACCAGACAAAATAACGGTCTACAGACTTTCTGGCAACAAACAAAGGTCAGCGGTAGACCTCTCCACGGTAGACAGTAAAGTGCGTTTCCTCCATTCCAATAGTTTTGCAATGCTAATCGCGAGCCAGACTGCTGGAGGGCGCCATCCAAATCGGCGATCGGCAATGGCAGACGGCGAGGCCACAAGGTCGACCACTGCGATCAGGCAAGAACGACACCAGCCAAACTTGGAGGACGCAGGCAGCGGCGAGGAACAAAAGCATGCTGACACTACAGGAGTTGCTTTCGCTGACGAGGTGCGTGCGGCTCAACCAAGTGCCGTGTGTATTAACATCTTGGCTCAAGACTCTGACCTCGCCATCATGTCTTGGCGCAGGATGACGTCACTTGCGAGTTGTGGAGCGAGGGCGACCACTTCGAAGGTGTTATCCACGCAGGCAAACCGATCGGCTTGGATGTTTTGACGCAGCAACTGACGGCAATCTCCAGTATTCGTATGTCGACCCTTACTAACATCACTAATAGCGCAGTATGATATTCTCGATGCGGTGGTATCACAAACAGGCCTTCGTTGCATCCTCCACGTCCTGACCGCCAACATAGTGGATGCTGGTCTCCACTCAACGCCCGTTGTGCTCTTCTACAGGTAAGGTAAATGAAATCATGTCCATGAGCATTTACTCACCTTCAGGTGCTTCCAGCGAGATTGTTGCGATGTTGTTGAGTTTCAGGTAAGACGGTTCGGATTCCATGCGCCTGTCGCGTGGTTTGCCCTCTCCACCCCAGACTCGCACCGTGCCGTCTCTTTCCCAGGTCGTTATAGGAAGATGCCACTCCCCGAACTCGGTGTTCGGATGATTATCAGACGTCCGTGGCGCCACTAATGCGTCGGCGCCAACTACCTTCAAGCAGAGAAGCCATCTGCTCTTGGCCGGCTCTTGGTGATTAGACGCGACGCAGCGGTATTCACTGCACCTAATGAACCGTCCGGCCATGGCGTCAATTGAGCGTTCCACTGGGCTGGACATCTCAAATCTTCGAGAATGGTCTTTTGCTTTCCCTGCGCCCAACTAACACCTTCAGGACCCTCAGTCCGCAATCCGCAATTTCGCTTTCACTGAAGGAACACGCAAGTGTTTATTAGGGCTCAACCAATACGTCTAGTGACTAGTAGGTAGACAAGGACAGCGATGGCAGCGGCGAGGAGAACCATGCCGGTGAGCCACCAGCAGAGGCGGGCGCGTTGTTTGTGACGGTAGAGGCAGGCCTCGCAGCAGGTGGCCCACTGGTCGGGAGCCCTAACGCCCGGCGACATGAGAGCGCCGGGTGTGGAGTAGCGGGTCTTGTGGACCAAGCAGAGGAACTTGCTGCAGCGGGTGCACTTGTCGTTGGCTGCGTGACTGCACCCCTTCTCACCGCACAATAGAGCGTCGGCTTGCCCTCCCGGAGCGTTGCTAGTTGTCGCCTTGACCTTGATGCCATCGACAGGTGTCCAGTAAGGTCTGCCTTCGATGTCGGCCCACGGCGCGTACGAGACTGCAATGGCGAATGAAGAACAAAGACTGCTAGTGAGTCGGCGAGCCGCAAAAAAGCGAAGGGGTGACGTACAGCGGCCCTGAACCTTCAGACGAAGCCAGCGGCGGCCGGCCTGAGCCCGATGCTCGTCGGCGGTGATGATTTGTTGCGATTCGAAAGTCGTCACTACTGTTCCCCTGATGTCATTGGCTTTGTCGTAGGCGCAGGCCCCCGAGGCGATGCACTGATACGAGGAGGACATCGAATGGCTAAACAATGTGACGATTTGAGAGGGGGGATGTGCGAATGGCTGCGCATCCGCACCGATTTAATCGCAGGACCGGAAGCGCCCACCAATTGGTCATCTCACAGAAGAAATTCGTCCCATCTTTCAGATCTACAGCGCGCTATTTTTGCCCTTGGCTATGCCATCAGCGATGCACCTAATGCACGGTGGCCTCATCGATCACCGCTCCTTGTGGCCGCTGCATTGGCAGCCAGAAGGAAAAAACGTGTAGAAATGGGCTAAAAAATAAATAAAAAACCATCTTTTAAGATACGCGCTTGGGGTGTGCCGCTTATCATGTGTGTAATGCTTTACACTCCGGTCGGGTGGATGGTGTGGGAGGGAGGGCTCGCGACCCATCTGAGCGTCGTGCATCACCTTGATCTTCGGGTTCGATTTTTCATCCACACGAAAACGACAATTGCCAAGATGCCCACGATCGCCCCCAGGATTAGCGCTTGCTTGATATTCGTGGCGCGCATTGCCGCCTTGGCAGCACGTTGTCTGTCCACCACGCGGGCCTGGAGAAACTCCCTGTGTGATCGTTAATTAGCAAAAATGCGTATGTACAACAGCCAGCCGACATACGTAGCAATTGAGTTGGCATTTGCGGTTCCCGGATCGTGCTGATGAAGACGAGGAAGCATCACATTCCTCAGAACGCGCGCGTCCTGGCTGCTTAACTCGTAATCGACAGAAACGAGTTTCACGAGACGAGCCGCATCCTCCAGGTCAGCGGTCGTGGGGGTAGTGCTGTAGGCTTCAGCGTAAAGATCCTTTGTGAACTGCATTAAGGGCACCAGGTCCGTCTTCCCTTGTAGAGCCACATTTACTCCCAGGATTGACATCTTGTGGCGTAGGGGCCCTACGGTAGGGCAAATCGTGTGCTGAATGGGGCGGAAACAAGCCGCCAGCAAAATATCAATAATTGATTAATACAATGATTACGTGAACGAAAATGCCACCGTGATGCTGCACCGAAAGCCGCCACCGGCGAAGCACCAGAGGCATCGCCGGTGACTTACTTATGGCCGCTGCATTTACAGCAGAAGGAAATGTGTAGAAATGGGCCAAAAAATACTTTAAAAGAAACCAAACAAAGGGCACGGCGAGAAGAAGCTACAGCGCCATCTTTTAGGTGCACACGCTATGATGTGCCGCTACGCAGGCATCTTGCAGTGATAACTGTGCGGGTTGCAGGTGGGCTATACGCGCCGCAAGGTCGCACGAGGTCGTTTTCCACTTTGGCTCGCACTGTTTCCTTTGTCGTGAGAGTGCGCGCAAAAGCATGTATTGTTGGGTCTCAAAAGACAAAGCAAACAATGGCCGGGGAGAGGCCGACATCAGACACGGTCATACTGAGCCCTCTTTGCGCAATGGCGTCTGACGACGACCAGGATGGCCGCCCCGATGACGACGCCAGCGCACGAGCCGCCGACAATCAAGAGAATTTGCGTCGTAGTAAGGCCACCATCGGACGGCACAGGGTCACATATCCCCGGCGTCGCTGAGCAAGTCGTCCCCATCAGGCAGCAGGCGTATCCGCTGCCTTCCCACTGCGGACAGCACACCACTTGAGGGCAGCAAGACTCTCCGCTGTCACAGCACGGAATGTCATTGAGGCGATCCCCGAATGCGCTGGTGTTGCCTGTCGCCAAAGCGAATGTCAGAAAGACCACTTAATCTTGCGAAATGTGTGCGTACCGGTGCTTGACCCAACGACCCCCATGGAATAGCCGCAGGTCGAGGGCCTGCAGCAGAAGCGCGACACAGACCCCGTCAACCAAATGCACAAGGGGAGCGAACAGAATCGAGTGACCGTACCACGCGCAACAAATCAGGACATAAATCAGGCAGAGACCGAGCGAGTGTGCAGGCGCAGGTAGGTTCATCTTGGGCGAATCGTGGCGAGGCCGTGGTAAGGTACATAAAACCCTGCTTTACTTGTTGTACTGTCATTGCCCACCATGGCTTCCAGCGCAACTTTCCCTCACGCTCTCCGTTCTTCTTCTCTCTGTGTGCCTGCGACTCTCGGTACCATCTCGTATTTTTTGTTGCTGTTCTTTATTTCTTAAAAGGCCAACGGACTCTTTTTCGTTATTCCGGTTCTCTCGGGACCGTGGCACTGTGCACCTTTTTTTTCGTATGTGAATAGACCGTACACTTTTTTTTTTACGCGGGCTGGGCATAAGAAAACTGAAACATGCTACACCGACCTATTTATCTACACCAACCACATCAACGACCAAGAGGGGGCGCAGCTCCGAGAGGAGCCCTTGAGAAGAGAGCAGGCAACACTCGAGGCCTGGGCGGAGCAAAAGGGGTTTTTAACCTTCTTCCCCTGTTGCCAGAGCACGGCTTCACGACCTTCAGTAGCATTGTTCACATCTCCGACGATGACCTAACAGCGATGGGAATGCTCCACCTTGGCGACCGAAAGCGCTTGATGGTGGCAGTGATGGAAGGGAAAGCTGACTATGACGCCAATAGACAAGCCTCACAGCCTATACCACCAGCTCTCTCTCCCCCCCCGACCCCATCTTTTTATTCCCGCCCATCATCTCCTCTTCCTCCCTCTTCTCCCATCTACATCGACCCTCTCAACATCACACACTCACGAAAGCCAAAGCGGTGTCGCAAACACTGCCACCAGATCCTTCTCTCAAACAAACATTCATGCAACGAGGAAGAAAAATGCGGCGGTATCGAGATGTGTGGACAACTCGATCTACATCCAGAAGAACAGAAACGGCGAGCCAACAAGAAGAAACGAGAAAAGGAACAAGCGAAAAAACAGAAGAAAGATGAGGATGCACAGCTGAAGAAGGAGCGAGATGGATTACTTCATCTGCAGCCGGAGCTTTCGTGGAAGGATTGGTGCGAGAGTGAGCTGGCGAAGCTGGTGGCAATCGATCCAGACAAGTACTCGACAAAGATCGGCACACGAGAGCGAAGCAACGCGATCGCCCTTCTCGCTGAACGATTCACTTGGGCATGTCATTCGTACAAGAAGAACAAGGCAATTGTCTCTTGAATTAACCAAGAGCTGAAGGCCAAGTCCCCCCCGCTTGGATCAGAGGAGCAGCTTGCCTACATTCGTCAGCGTAAAGAGGAACTCAAGCATGAAAGTGATCGCCTCATTGCAGAAGATGAACGACAAGAAGCGGAGGAATGAATGGCCAAAGATGTTGGGGAAGATGAAGATGGAGATCTGGAAAATGATGAATAAACTCATTTATTACAACCAGCCACAAGACTGATACCACGAGAGCATCAAGGGCATTGTTATCTTATTTAAAATCGAAATGATGGAGAGTAAAAGAGTATCTTTAGAATGAAATGAGGTATGCAGGAGGGTCTTCAAAAAACTAAAAACTCTTTCCGCTGGGCTGAACTCGGTATTTGGGAAGCAACTTGTACTTTCCACCTACTGCCTCAATCATGCCTTGGGCCGTCTCACTTGCCCACCCTTTCTGATGAAAAGAGCAGTTGTCGCCGAGGATGATGTCGTCTGGAAAAATAAAGGGAATGATTTCTGATATAAAATCTATAAATTTATCGCCGTTACTTGCGTTCTCAGTGAGGGTGTAGATGAGTGGAAAGCTGTCGTCGAGAAGTGTGAGCACCGTTATTGTCCAGCTTTCGACTACGATATCTCGACAGTAGCGCTTGTGAAGGGGGCGTTGACCACGTCGAGACCAGATGATTAAATTACTGAGATGGGTGCGGTCGACTCTGGCTTCGTTGAACACTTTGATGTGGTAATGCTGCCAGATGGGCACGGTGAGGCGCCAGAGTAGAAAATTGTTGTAGAGTTGGCAGTTCATGGGCAGCCACTTTCATGGGTCCTTGAAGGTGGCTTTCTGCCAAGAGTGCTCGCAATTGAGATTTCAATTTAGGGTACTGCAACCCCATCTTTCCCCTGTCGCCTCCTCAATTTTGCGCTGAACATCTTTAATCGTGTGCGCTGACTTTCCTGCTTCTTCTGTCTCGAGAAGTGCCACCATCAGGTCGATGTGGTGCGCCTCCATCTGTCGTCGCTGGCCAGTCCCATGCTTTCGCGGCTCCTCCTCTCCTGCTCTCCCCCTTTGCTGCACCTTGTGGACCAGTGAGACAGAACATCCAACAGCATTTGCAATCTGCTTGTGGGTCCATTCTGGGTGGCTCTTGACTTTACTTCTAATTGCCACCCACTTCAAGGGCTCTGCAACCCCCATGGCCTGCCACTTTCTGGAATTGATACACTGTAATGTTCGCCCCTCCACCACCCTTTTCTCCTTGCTCATCCACAGGCCTTACAGAGTTTGTTGCATAAGAAAAAAAACGTAGGCCCTTGCCCCGGTAAGACTGGTACTAATGCCCTTTTTCGTGTAAGAAAAAAAGGTGCACAGTGCATGGTCCTGAGAGAACTGGAATATCAGGTCAGTGCATTTGGGGCCAAGTGCTGTGTGGCCCCATCGCCTCCTATGTTGTGCAGTTTGGCCATGAGCAGTATGGGTATCTGGAGCAGACCGCCATCCTTGTCAACAACGCCATGGGCGTCCAACCAGCCTCCAACTGCAGCGTCATCTACTTTAGTTACAACATGGCTGGAGTACCATCTGACCTGTGTCAGGACAACTATGGCCGCGTCGTCAAGCACCTCCCCATGGCGGCCCTCCAGTCTGTCCTTACTACTCTCCAGTCCACTTCCTACAACAACTACATCGGATGGGACGCCTACAGTGGGACTGCCTTCTACAATAGCCTCGCCCCTCAAGGCGCTGCCATCAGTTCCCCTTTGGCTGTCTGATCTTTTGAGCCCACACAAAGTTAAGTTACTGATTCTTCATTTAATGAATCTGGGCGCCAGATTTACAAAATCATTTTATTTCAACTTATTTGGGGAGATGAGCGTGATTGCATGAGACAAAGGCGAGGAGGGCGGTGGTCTTGTCAGAGAGGGAGCAGCGCCTCTTGTTGATGATCCAGCCGCACTTGGAGAAGACACGCTCAGAGGGAACCGAGGTGCAGGTGATTGAGAGGTAGTGGTGGGCGAGGGCGGCGAGACGTGGGAACCTGGCCTTGCGCTGATCCCACCAGGTCAGAGGGTTGATCATGGCGGGCGCGTCTCCTCCTGTGACGTGGTCTGCAAAGGCTGGGCACAACAACTTGCACTGGTACCGTTGCACCTCGTCTAGCGTGTCACCATCAATCGGTCGAGGGGGTGGCGCCTGACCGCCCATTCCAAAGAGGCGGTTCATCTTGGCCATGTACAACGTGTCCTGGTCGGCCTTGTCGCTGTCGTCGTCAGATGGTGCGTCGGCGCCTGCCCGGTGTGTGGCTGTGGTGCCTTCGACAAGGTGTGAGAGGGCCTCGATGGCGCGCCTGGTGCAGAGGTCTTGGCCCTTGGCATCTTGGATAAAGGCAAAGTCCTTGAAGCGCGGGTCGAGGTAGACGGCGAGAAGCATGGTCTTGGGAGTGTTGACGTTGATCATGTCCCACTGGATGTCAATGTCCGTCGCCAGTTTTTTCTTGAAGGCCTTGACCTCTGGACTGTTGGTGGGCATGACCTTGAGGTGTTTGGGGATGGTGCCCAGGATGATGGGCATGACTGCCCCGATGGTTGGGTGCTTCTTGTGCGACAGAAACTTGGTGGCGTCCTGAAAGGGTTTGAGTATGTTGGTGATCTTTTTGATCAGGGACCACTGTGCTGATGTAAGATTGTCTGCAATGGGCTTGCGCAGGCCATGGAGGGTGCCAAGGCAGGCTGACACCGCGGGCCTTGATGCTGTCAGGTGCTGTAGCATCTTGTGTGTTGAGCCCCATCGGGTCTTGTTGTCCAACTTTAGAGGTCTCTTGGGCAGGCCCAGGTTGGCCTGGCGGTCTTCGAGGGTGTGTTGTGTGATGGCTGAGGCCTTGAAGGTGCGGCAAATGGCCTTGGCGGCCTTGATGACCTCCTTGATGCCGGGGATCTGGAGGGCCAGGCGGATGCAGAGGTTGATGATGTGGGCCAGGCAGTAGACCCACTTGATATTGAGGTGAGAGTGCACTGCCACTGACATGTTCTTGGCTCTGTCTGATGTGACTGCAATGATCTTGGACTGGTTGATGCCCCACTCCTGAATCACCTCCTTGACCACTTGGGTGATGAACTTGGCTGTCTCTGATGCCTTGACTGGCACCAGGCCCAGCATGAAAGACTCCAACTCAAATGATGGGGTGGCACCGTGGAGTGTGATCCTGATGTATGGCTGACTGGCTGGGCTGGTCCATGAGTTGAGGGTCAGTGAGTAGTGATTGATGGTCCTGATCTTCCTCTGCATGACCTCCACCATGCCTGTCTTCAACTTGCCTCCAAGGATGGCCTTGAGGCGGTCCTTGCCTGGTGGCTTGTAGCCCTTGCGGAGGTAGGTGACCATCTAGATAAAGTTGATGCTTGACGTGGTCTGCAGGGCCAGGCAGTTGTTGATGATGAACTGGGCCACCAGCATGTTGGCCTGCTTGGCGTTGAACCGGTGGTCCTTGTTGGTCTTGTAGATCTTGTGCTTGCGCTCCAGGTGGTACTTGAGTGATGTTGTTGAAGTCGTCATCCCAAACTCTCGCTTGCAGTGGTTGCACACTTGCACTCCTTCCTTGGTGATGTGAAATGCCTCCCATACTGGGCTTGTACACTTCCTCAGCCTCCACTTGAACAGCTGCACCTCATTGGCCTCCTCATCCTCTTCGCCCTCTCCCATCATGGTAGGTAAAGGGTTTATTTTCAAGCCTAGTCGTGGACAAAAATTGTCACTGAATTGCAAATTCCAACAGCCTGCTCATGCAAAACCATGTGGCAGCTTCTTGGTCATTGGGTGTCTAGGTGGTGGTTATGGTAGGGTCAGGTGCAGTACAGGTCAGCAGTCATTGGATCAGCCTTGTTAAAAACCCCAGCAAAACCCTTCATGAGGGAAAACTATGGGGGAAAAGAGAGCCAACCCTTTTGGGTCAGAGGACCATCCCTTTCCAGGCGCTCAGTTCAAGACTGAGGCATTACTGGAGGAGGGGCTGGCGGTGTGGGAGGTGTAAAGTGGTGGATACAGCGCAGGTAGGCATTTCAGTCTTGGTACATTTTGTGGCTAGCCTCCAGGAGGGTGAGGCAGGCCTTTTCTGTCTTCTGTAGGGGGGGGATCCATTCCTGGGTTTGCAATACCCATCCAGGTTTCAAGAGTGTTGAAAAATGTCACGTGCAAGTCATGGACCCCCTCCCCAACCTCCCATACAAAAATGTGATCGTCAACCTCCACTGTAAAGGGGGAGGTAACACATTCATCATTGGCGTTCACAGCCCTAATGGACGTAAAAACAACAACCGGTTCTTTAAAGATGCCTTGTCCCCTAAAGTAGAAGAGCTACACAAACGCAGCGAAATCATTATCATTGGAGATCTCAATGCATACACCAAGAAAATCGACTCAGCCAACCCTAACGCCAATGTGTACACTGGCCTCCGCTTCCTCTCCAAGACGCACGCACTCTCCAATGCCTTCTTGAGGTCGTGCTTGTACCAAATGGCGGTGCCTCCCATGTGGGGGCAGTCCCCACATTTGGGCGAGTTGTGTGTGACAAGGATGTTGGGGGGGGGTGAGGAAGGGCCATTCCTCTGCAAAGAGCTTGGTTTCCGTGAGGACAAGAATGTCAAGGTTGTATTTGTTAAAGACATGAGTCACAAAAGGGACATTGACTTGGTTTGGCCGAGAAGCCTCCTTGGACATTCAGCGCACTGATCGTGACCCCCCCCGGTCGCAGTCTCAGAGGCCGCGAGTTCTGGGTTGGCCCTGATTGGGCTGGTGTTGGGGTTGGGGCTGGGGGGGGGAGGGGTTCATCCAAGGCCAGCTCGTCTGTTGGGTCACGCCAGGAGAGGACCTTGATGCCCTTTTTGGTTACTGCGGTAACAGCAGTGGTCATAGCTGTGAGCTTTTCTTCTTGGGAGCTGAATGTGATCCAGGCGAAGCCCAGGCCTCCTCCATTTGCGCGGTTCTGGGTGAGCTCTACCTTTTTAAAGGGGACGTCGGCTTTTGTCAGCCACTTCTGGACGTGCCTGGACTTGACCTCATACAGGAGGCTGTGGAGCTGGAGCTTGATGGCGGTCACTCTGATGTAGGACCTTGTGATGGGAGTTGGAATACCATCCTTGACGATGCTGCCGACCTCTAGGAACTCTTTGAGGTGTCTCTCTGAGAAGAACAAAACCGTGATGTTATTATCCTTGCTGGTGATGTGGTGGACCGGCGTGGGGGAGACTGCGTAGATGTCCTCCTCGATGATTGATGGTGAGTGGCTGTACACCATGTGGGTGGAGTTCTGCGTGCAGTTGGTGTCTTCCAGGATGGGGATGTTGAGAACTATCCAGCTTGGGAAGCTGGCCTTGACGAGCTTGAGGGCCATGGCATGACCAGAGGGGTAGTTGAACGCAATGATGATCGCCTTGTCCTTTTCATTGAGGACGGTGTTTTTGGAGTTGAAGCCTGGGCTGGGCGACGACAATGTCCAAGAGCTCAGGGTCGTCAGTATCGTCGACTTGGATTCCACAGGCCTTGGTGGCGATAGATTGGACGATGGACAGTTTGGTGCTGGTGATTTTTGACATGATGGCCCTCTGATCCTCCTTGGTTTGGACCAGCTTCTTGATGGTGTGGGTGAGGACGTCTTCATATGATGGGTGGGGGGCGGGGTTTGGTGGGGTTGGACCAGAGGAAGATGGAGAGGGGTGGTTGCTGGTGGATTGGGTGGGACGGCCATAAGGCCGGTTCCCTAGGGGGTGGGAGGGCTTGGGCTGAGATGACACCTGAGCGGCGGTGCGTTGGAGTAGCTCTATGAATGATGCTTGTGGTCTGGCTGCCACTGGGGGATTAGATTTTGTCGGGTCTGGGTTGGGGGGCCCAGTCCAGCTGGCTGAGATGGGGCAGGGAGGGCTCCAGGTTGGGACAGGTCCAGTTGGGTGCCTGCTTGGGATGCGTCAGGTTGGGATGACTCAGGGGGGGTCGAATGGGTTCCCTTCTTGGGGGGGCCAACATCTTCCGCTTCTCCATCGTTGCGCTCTTTTCTCTTAAGATCTTTCGCCTTGATGGTTTCCATCTTGCTAGAGTGAATGAATTTGTTTGAGGGTGTGTTGAATTGTGTCAGGGGTGGTAATGAATCGAGCGGGGGCTTGTGACGTGGTTTTTTATACTTGGGTTGTCCCGTCCCAAGGTTCAAACAAAAGACGTCATAGCAAGAGAGGTACCTCAAGAGGACTCAGAGGAGCAGAAGCAATAAATCGACTTCAGATTTAATCAAGGGAGCTGTGGCCCCTGTTGGTCGTGCCTTGCTGCAGCCTCCATCCCTATTAACTGAAGATTTTTGCTCCTGTTTTCAACCTCCTACAGACCAATCAGCATAAAGTGTCCTCATTGGTTTAGAATGGATTTTTTAATCATTTTTTATCCCGGATTTTACCCTGTTTACCATATCGGCTTAACCGCGCTAAACCGACTGACCAAGGCCCATAGCCGACCATTAGTCAACTAACCATAAGCAAGCACTGGCTGCACCAGTCTGACAAGTGCATGCAGAATGTTGTTGCTGAGTGAAGTGATTGCCAGCACCCAAGTCACTCAGTGGCACAGAGTGGAGGGTTCTTGAGCCCACAGCGGGCTATGTATCTTCCTTCAGGGTTCTCCTGTAATCACTGGTGCACTGATGCACCAGCAGCTTGGCCTGGGAGTAGACTGCGCGCGTGTCGATTTCTTCCTTTTCTGCCTGATTGGCGCAGCTGTTTGGGATGATTGTCTAATTTAAAACCTGGTATTATTGTGTGAATAAAAACTATGATAATCATAGTTTTTATTCACACAGACCACTGACTCTCCTGCCTACTCTGCGGCGTCATGTCAAAGACGCCATGGTCAGCAGACGAGTGCCGGGTCCTCATCAAGGTTTACCTCTCCCCACTCCTCTTCCTTTTTTCCCTCCGCCTCTTTCGTTTTTCTGTCTAAGCTTGGCTTGTGCTGTCTGGGGGGTGGGGGGTAGTGTTGGGGTCGGTGGTGCAACTTCCACGTGAGCAAGCGCGGCAAGAAGCTGCCCGACCTTCTCCCCGGTACTCTCTCCACCTGGCGCTGAGGAATACAACTCTCTCTTCTCTCTCTTGGCGTGTGCGTTGTGACCTGGTGAAACCGCGTGCAGGGGTGGCGAGTGGGCCGGGCCTGGCGTGGCTTC
>JANDJZ010000641.1:0-32320 GCA_027943245.1 Acanthamoeba sp. SK_2022b | reverse complement strand
CCTCGCCGGCGGCGTCAAGAAGCCCCACCGCTTCAGGCCCGGAACCGTGGCCCTCCGCGAGATCAGGAAGTACCAGAAGTCGACTGATCTCCTCATCCGCAAGGCCCCGTTCCAGCGTCTTGTGCGAGAGCTTGCTCAGGACTTCAAGACGGGTACGCTTCTATCCTCCCACACTCTGAAGAACAGTGCCGATGAATGCTAACACAACATCACTACCGCAGATCTGAGGTTCCAGGCTTCGGCCGTTGCCGCCCTCCAGGAGGCTGCGGAGGCCTACCTCGTAGGTCTGTTCGAGGACACCAATCTTTGCGCCATTCACGCCAAGAGGTACGCCCAACCGTTCTTCTGCCCTTCCGTTGAAGTTGGCATGTATTAATAGAGTTCCTGAATTGTCTGTAGGGTGACTATCATGCCCAAGGACATCCAGCTCGCCAGGAGGATCCGCGGTGAGAGGGCTTAAGCCCGCCAAAGGGATGGCATAGGCCACTCAGGCAAATCTTGCCTCGCGACTTACCAAGAGTGGTGGATCGGGAGTGTTGGCGCCGCCCCAACGCTGAGTGGTGTCTGCCTCCTTTTGTCTTTTTGCCTGTACAAACACCGAAGTAATACACTCTTCAACGGCCACGTTCTCTTTCGCGCCCCTGGGCAACGGTCATGTGCTCTCTTTTTCGTTCGTTTCCGAAACCGTTTGAGCTAAACGAAATTTTCAACTATGTCTGCGGCCTCTTCTTTCTGGTGGGCAAGTGCGTTGGCGCAGATCCTGCTTGTAAAAGGTTCTGCGTGTCCTGCACGTGCCCTGCATTCCCTCTCTCGCCTCTTGAGGTGTGGGAGGGTGAGGGGTAAATGGTGGGGTGCTCTTTTTGTGGGGTACGAACGGGAATGCAGGATGCAAGAGCAGAAGAGGAAGAGAGAGAGAGAGAGAGAGAAGCGCCCGCCACCCACATAGCGCGCAGCAACACGAACGATACGAAGTGTGGGTGGCAGTCGCGAGACGTGGGTGAATGCGGGCCAGACAGGCAGGGAGTCTAGAACGGGGGGTCAAGCGATTGCAAGAGAGATAGTCATTTCTCCTTGTACTCAAAGGCCTGCAGCGTGTCCTCCCACCCTCTGATCATCATGGTCAGGCAGGGTCAGCGAGTGATCATGCTAAGTAGGAGCGAATGGTAGAGAGGGTCGTACCCGCCCTTGGGCAAGTTGAGTACAACGTCAGAGAACTCGCCGAGCAGCCCGTCGCCGTTTGTGTCCACATGCCCCTCGTCTAACGTCTCTGCTCCCTCGAGCACCTTGGCGGCCTCCTCGAGCCCCACCAGGTCATCCTTGTCCTCTCCATCCGACGATCCATCCACTGTATGATGTAAATGCGCACAATCAGGCACCAGATGAGGAGATCAGGCGGCGGTCCCCCTCCAAATGGGTCAACAATCGCCCAGAGGATGGAAGCAGAACGAGAAGTGCATACCCTCATCCTTCTGTCCTCGTCTGACTCTCTTGTTGCCGGGGGAAGTGTGGTGGAGATGGTGGAGGGCGGCCAGCTCGTCGATGGCGCCCACAGATTCGAGGGCGTCATCGTCTTCTGCCTCCTGCAGCATGGAGAGCGAGGATCGCTTCCTCGTCGAGGGGCTGCGGGTGGGCCGTACGCCCTTCTCTCCTTGTGTTAGCAAGCGCACGGCCCTCTTGTAGCCGATGTGTAGCTCATGACGCAGCTCATTCGTTGATATGTCGCGTCCCTCTTCTCTGCACTTGTGAATAAAAGCGAGTACAGCCTCGTCTGAGACGGTTTCGCTCACATCTCGCTTGGTTGTGCTCTTGTTAGATCGGCCTGAATCAGGGTTCGTCGGGCCGAGTTCATCATCGTGCAACCTCTTGGCTCGCTTGTATCCGATTCCAAACTTCTTCCTCAGATGCTCCACTGATACATCCGACCCCTCGCCCTTCTTGGCCGCGAGATTTTTGATGTACTGCCGAATCTGATCGTCCGCCACCTTCTCACCTCTCGCCTTACTCATCTTTCGTCAGTGCTCTCGACTCTTCTCGTGCCCGCGAGTTACAAAATTGGTTCGATTGATTGCTGCGAGGCGCCCGGCACCTTCTCCTTCTTTCCTTCAACGGTTCTTCGGTATTGGGTACGTGACCTGTAGGCGGACTGGCGTCGACGTCGACAGTCGGAGCCAGGCTCCTAAGAAATTCGGGGCATTCATATTTGCATTCTTGGAATACAAATATTTTGGCTTTTCCTTTTTGCTTTCGTCGCCCACGAACAAGATGGAGGACCTGCATCAGGCATTTACGATTATTGAGCGGGCATCGCTCGAAATCCAAGTACCTCAACTGCCGCCCACACAGCGCGCATGCGCACAACTCTAACAAACTCAACTCCATCATCGCAGCAAGGAAATCCATCTCCGGAAGCGCAGAAGGTCTTGCTGGGCTTCCAAGAAAAGGCCAACCCGTATGAGTTGTGCAAATTCATCCTCGGTTCGTCTTCACAACACAGCTCCATTTTTCTTGATTTAAAAAAGAGTTAATCAAATAAACGCGTTTTTCGCCACCTGCCCCAATGTGTCATCTGCAGAGAACAGCAAGGTGCCTACCGCTCAGTTCCAAAGCGTCTCTACCATTCGTCGCGCCGTCCTGCGCGAGTGGTCCGCGCTGTCGCCGCAGCAGCGAGACGGCATCCGGGACTTCCTTCTCCAGTTCCTTGTCAACAACCACGCCACGTACGCTCCACTGTGCGTGTGTGCGTGTGCGTGTGCGCTAAAGGCTCGACTACGGCGTCCAGGCTGCAGAACTTTGTCAGGGCTCAGCTCCTGCAATGTGTGGCCGTGCTGATCAAGAGGGAATGGGTCGACATCGAGTTCCCCTCCCCCTCGTCGCAGCCCAATCCGCAGTTCAAGGAGGCCACATTCCAGAAGATTCTCACTCTCCTTGGCGGCGAGATGCACATGGTTCGCGCACGCGCTCTCCCAGACGCACGCATGCACGCACTGATTGAAGTGACCCGTATCGCAGAAGCGACAGGGCGTGGGCCTGCTGCTGGCGCTGGTGAACGAGTTCTCGTCCAAGCAGGCCAACAGCGAAACCAAGCTGCCCGCCACCTACCACCTCAAGTGCAATCGCTCGTTTGCTGTACTCCGCCTCTCTCCCGCACGTTGGGCTGGCTACCCCCTCCCCCAATCTCACGACGACGATGTGAACGCGATGCAGGACAAGGAGCTCAAGCAGGTGCTGACGTGGACCATGGCGTTCATCCACCAGTTCATCACCAACCCGGCCTCGCTCCACAACGACGGCGCGTTCCTGGGCTCGTGCCTCACCCTCGCCGCGCAGATCCTGTCGTGGGACTTTGAGGACGCCCAGGCCTCGAGCGACGGCCTCCTCTTCACGCGGAGCCCGCCCACCGGCGGCGACAGCACCAACGCCCCGCTCAAGCCGCCGCCTCACTACCGCGACATCTTCGTCACCTCCCACGACATCCTCCTCTGCTTCTTTAAGGTGTGTGTGTGTGTGTGTGTGTGTGTGTGTGTGTGTGTGTGTGTGTGTGTGTGTGTGGTCGTCGGTGACGTTGGCTCACGTGGCGCGTTGGCCGGTGGTCGACGTGGACGTTTAGGTGCTCGCGATGGTGGAGCAGAGCGACGAGCTGTCGCACCTGACGCGCGTGGCCCTGTCGCAGCTGGCCTCGCTCAGCGGCAACGTGTTCCCCGACAAGGCCCACCAGCTGCAGTACCTCAAGACCTTCCTCGAGCTGCTCATGCCCTACATGCGCAAGTACACCACCGCACTCTCCTCGGCCGGCTCCTCCTCGGCCCTGCCGCCCTCCTTCGGCGACCAGATGATCGGGATCAGCAATATCCTGGTATCGTCGCGCACGACACGCTTATCCTGTGCGTTTGCGTTTGCTAACTTGTCTTGTCCGCGTCAAGGTGCGTCTCGTGTCCAACTTCCGGATCGAGATGTTCTATCAGCTGCAGCCCGTGCCCGTTGCGCTGGGTACCCGACGCCTACGACGCCCGCGCGCGCGTCCTGTTGCTTGACGCGCTCGCCCGTTTGAGCTTTCTCTGTGTCCCTGTGTGCTCACGTGTGTATCTGCAAAAGACGCGTTCCTGTCCGAGTTCTGCGCCTTCACCTGCGGCTGCCTGCAGTCGCTCAAGTCCGTGGAGGAAGTGGAGTTCTCGTGGAACCTCGACTGCTTCAACTACCTCACCGATGCCTGGCTCGTCTTTGGTAGGCCCAATAATATTTTTTTCCAGTCATTTTGTTTTATACTATTTCTATTTTTATCTTTCTATTTATTCATTTTTTCTGACTTACGTTTTCTTTTCGCGTGCGGGAAGTTGATTCCTACCCTCTTCTGCCGCTACTAGTGGGCGACGTTGAGGAGGAGCTCGGCGGCGGCACCACTGGTGAGGGCAACCAGGCCAAGTGGACCGCCGTCAAGGGTACGCCGCCTTCTCCTACACAAGCCCTTGACGGCGCCGCGGTCTAGTTTTGGGAGCGCGCTGTTCACCCGGGACTGTGTTGTTACATGGCTTGTGCGTGGATTTGTAGCGACTCTGCAAAAGTACACGAGGAACGTGTTCCAGCTCTACGTTGAAGCGCGCATTGCCATCGCGCACAGCGAGCTGGAGCAGGACCTCGTCGAAAACGAAGAGAACTGCGACGACAAAGTACGCCTCACCACAACACACAGACACAGGCCACACGTCCGCTCACTGAGCTAAACAACGAATTAAAATAATAATTATTTTCAAAAAAATAAAAATAAAAATATAATCAACAACAGAAAGAATTCGAGGAGCAGCTGGAAGCGGTGGGACGACTGGGACGACTCGATTGCGCGCACTCCCTGCATCTGGTGACGTCCATGCTCGGCGATCGGTTGGCCAAATGGCAAGGCCAGGTCCAGCAGATGAACATCCAAGGTACGCTGCAGCGCGTGTGTAGGGAGCATGGATCACGCGCTGGCCTACTCGTTTCTCACTTGCGGGATCGCTGCGTGTACACGCTATCAGGGCTGGATGTGATTCTGGAGGAACTGCATTGGCTCGTGCTGATCACGGGCCACGTGCTGGCCAACGAGCCCAAGGACGAGCTCGCGCACATTCCTTCGGCTATCAACGCCTTGTCCGACGTACGTCAACGTCGCGCAATCCACCGTGACATCACCACGCTGCAGCACGGCAGCACCAACCGTTTAACTGAAATTGTATTTTAAACGCAGGAGAGCGACGCGGTCATCTCCGCCACCAACGCCGTGATGGCCGTCCTTCAGTTCCAGAACAGTTGCCTCACCAACAAAACTCTGGTAGCCCTCTCCCATATGCTTGAAACATCAAATTATCTTGTTTTTTTTTTTAAAAAAACATTTCTAATGAATAATCATGGATGACTGCGACAGGATGGATTCGACGACATCGTGAGCCCTCTGCTCGCCGAGACCCTATTGTGGTTCGTCAGCCGCTGGTCCGCCACTTATCTGACCATCCACCGCCAAAAGACGCCCGCCAGGTACCACACACACACACACACACACACACACACACACACACACACACACACACACACACACAAGCCCACGCACATGCGTGAGCTCATGCCGCGGACACCTGCTGACTTCTGGGCCGACGCGCCCGCCTCGTGCAGTGAGCGGCTGGCGGCGGCGTACGGAACCACGGGCGGCATGATCCCCAACATGATCCAGTTCTTCTTCTCGAGCATCTCCTCAATCCTCATGCACTGGTCCGGCGCCGAACCCAACCTGGCCGTTCAGGTTGCGCTCTCACCCGCTGTCGCCCCACCCCACACCGCAAGCCGCTGCTGCCCGGGCAGCTCTCATAGATGACCACCATGTCGCTTCGTGCGCGTGCGTTGATGATCAGGTCTGCGAGCTTCTGTTGTCTCTGTCCAAGCTTCCGTTCCGCATGGTGTTGCTCCAGCTCGGTACATGCAAATCACGTCTCAAAAAACAAAACAAAATATGAACATTAAATCAAATAAATAATTAATAAAATAATATAAATATACTAATAATCACGCAGACGTCTACCGAAACTTTTGCGAGGCCTACGTCAAACAGGTCTCGCCCGCCCTCAACTCGCTTCCTGCTCGTCTCCACCGGTACATGCCACTGGGCACATTCCTCACATAACCCTCCCTCACATTCCACGGCGCGTGGCCACTCATCTCTCGCTCGCTGTAAGGCTGTTGGTCGAGGCCCTGCTGCGAATGGGCAGCGGCAACGGCGGGGCGGAGAACCACGAGGCCCTGCAGCAGTACTTCCAGCAGATCGCGGCCCCCATCCAGGCTGACTTCGCCAAGGTCTTTATCGACCGGTCCGACTTTGCCTCGATCGCGCAGAACGCGCAGGTCGTGTCCCACGTCGAGCGCCTCATCAACGTACCGACGCTGCCCCCTCTCCCACACGCAATCGCTGGTGAGCGACTGACGACTGGTGCCTGAAACCAGAGCCTGCGCGGTGTGGTGCGGGCGGGCAAGGGCGGGGGCGTGGTGTCGCGCGCCACCCTGCACGTGGCCCTCCCGTGCCCGGAGAAGATCGCGTCGCTGCTCCGCGTCTACTCGCACCGCCTCGACATGCGCGAGCACATCTCCGCCTTCTTCTGCGATATCCTCCTCTTCCAGGTAGGCCATTGATATACACACGCACACAAGTGCGCAGGCGGTGTTGACAGACTCACGCGCGTGTGCGGGCACAGATCGACAACATCAAGGACCGGTCTGAGGTCGATGCGGTGCTGAATGGACTCTACCACTACTTCCAAGCCATCGCCGAACTTTCCAAGGAAAAGGGTACGCCGCCTTACTCGCGCCGCTAGACGAAAATAAATAACAATTAATAATTAATGAAACAATCATACTATTACTATATAACACAATACGGTTTTATTTGTAATAAAATTCTAAATTATTTGTAATTTGCGTGGCGCGTGCTTCAGGCGCGACGGCTGGCGGGAGGAAGGAAGAGGAGAAGCAGCGATACAGAGAGGCCAAACAGAGGACGGCCATCCTGTACAACCTCTTCTACCACTTCATCAGGTCAGCCCCGATCTTCTTCGCTCCTTCCCCCCCCAACATGTGTGTCATCCTCCCAGAGCCTGATGGTGGCGTGGGCACGGGTGTGTGGTATGCTTGGTATGCGTGTGTGAGCAGCGACGCCAGCGGCCCGCGGAGGGACCCGCAGGTGCAGGAGAAGTCGGGCCAGCTGGCCCTGTTCGCTCTCACCACCTGTCTCCTCCCGCTCATCACGCCCGAACTCATGCTCGTACGCCGCCACTCCTCCAGTCACTGCAGTCACAGACCCCGAGCGACTCATGATCGCTCACACACACACACACTCTCTCCCTCACACACACACAGTACGCCAAGGTGCGGGACGGATACTACAGCGTGCTGTGTGGATTGTTCGAGGAGGCGCCCCGCAGCCTCCTCTCGCTTCCGGCACAGACCTACAGCATGCTCCTGTCCTCCCTCAAATACGCCCTCCTCTCGTACTTGCTCCCCTCCCCCCGTGCAGGAGTGCGATTGGTGGAAGGCATGGCCCTGATTGTGTGAGCGAATGGATGGGGGCGGACAGGACGGACACGGACGTGGCGCGGCGAGGCCTCGAGACGCTGTGCAGCGTGTGCACGCACCACCACCACGCCCGCGTCCACAACTCGCTCCCCGACGCTCCCTCGCAGCCGCTCCCCGCCGAAGCGTATGCACACAACACACACACACACACACACACACACACACACACACACACACACATCACATCACATCACATCACATGCAGAGGGGAGGAGAAGCGGGTGTGTTCGTGGAAGCGATGACTGAATCGCTTGCGTGCATGTAGCGGGCAGTGCATTGCGAGCGGGCAGCAGGTGGTGGCCGAGTTCCTGCAGCTGCTGTTCGACCACATTGTGCTCTCGTCGTCGACGGCCCTCATCTCGCCCCGCCTCCTCCCGCAGGCCTGCAATGCCCTCTTCGGCGCCATCTGCTGCCACCAGGTGCCTACAACCCACCTCAGCTCACGCAACGCAACGCAACGCAACCGATGGCTGGTGCTGACGTGGCGCGCGACGCACAGGATCTGTTCAAGCAGCTGGTGGGCCAGGTGCTCGAGAAGTGTCCGCCACAGGCACGCCAGAAGATCGCGCACGAGTTTGAGACGCTGGTGTCGGCCGATGGTCTCCAGCTGTCTCTGGATGAGGCCAACCTCAAGAAATGGCGCAAGAACGTGGTAGCCTTCCTCCAGAACACACAGGGACTCATCATCCTCAACAACGCCTGAGGTCGCATAGAGACGCTACTCGATTTATTAAATTATTTTTTTTTTCTTTTATTTGGCTACCTTCTTCAGCAATGGACCTTTTCCCTCCTCTCCTTTTTCGATCGAACGTGCTCATGTTCCGTTGTAGACCGTTCCGTGTGTGCGGAGCAGTTGCTCGAGCCGTCGTGCCAGGGACCCGTCGAGCACGACCTCCACTCGCTGCCGCGAGCCTGCCTGCATCTTTCCCATGCTGTGACACCTGCGCAGCGCCACACAGGTCAGTCAATCAATTAGGTAACGAGCAGGGTAAGCGCGTACCTTTTGGCCTTTTCGAGGAGCTCCTGGTCGCTATGGTTGGCGATCTGCAGCTTGCGTGACAGCGACGCGGCCTGCGTACAGTTGCGTAAGTTGAAAACACTGTCGCAGTCAAGTGTCCAACGCTACACAGTGGTACCTCGGCGCGTAGCTGAAGCAGCGAACCGCATCGCTCATCAGCTGCAGTGTTGATCTGAGCGGCGAGCTCAGCCTCACGTTCGCGTAGGGCCCGGCAGAGAGCGGCTTCGAGCGTGGTGAAGTGGAGGTGCAGGTTCTCCTTGGCCCGCTCGGCCTCCTCGTCGGCCCTCTGGGCCCGCATCTCCAGCCTCCCCGATACCATCTTCAATTTGGACGCAAGCTTCACAATCCACCATCAGAACAGCGCCAGAGAACGCGTTATGTGGCCGCCGTACCGATGCTGTTCGTTTGACTTGTAATTTGGACTCCTCTTTCTTGTCTTTGCTCTTTATCTGTTTGGGCGGGAAAAGGTAAGGGAGAGAGTTGTGGGCTGTGGGCTGTGCTGGCTGATGATGGTGAAGAGGGCGAGCCTTATTCTTTTTCTTCTCCTTGGCAAAGGTGACGGAGGCGCTTGATGACTTCCTCAACTTGCTGGGAAACTGAAGATGAAGAAGAGGAAGAGGAATAAGCTGCACGTTAGGGGCCTATATCTCGACTTTGGCAATGGCCAACGCTGCGGGCGAGGTGGCGAACTGCGAGGAGGGGCAGAGAGTCGCGGCTGGAAGACAAGGCTTTGATAGGGCGTTCCATCAATGATGGTGATTCGTTAATTCTATTGCTTCGTAGTGGATGTCTTCTTCTCGTGCTCGCTTGATGCACTCGTGGCTTGACTCTCCTTGCTCTCTTCACATAAGGTCGGAACCGACAGTTGGGCAGGAGCCGTTGGCGGTGGAGGTGGTGACATGTGTCCCTTGCCCGTGTGTGATTGCAACGTGTTTCAGATGGCCTTGCTGCCGCTCTCTAGCTGAGCGCAAGGTCTCAATATCTCTCCTTTGCTGGCTCGCCTGAACCAATGGGATATGTAGTTGTGGTTGCAAGTTTTTGAACTCAGCCAATGACCAAAGAGGCACGTGCGCAAAGGAAATAAAAGATAAATACAAACAAAATAACTCTGCGCTGCAATCAACACGATTACCAATGTGGCGATCACGACTTATTGTCGGCCCCCTTGGATGTAAGGGTGGCGCAAGTACGCCTGTTTCCCCAATCTCGCGTTTCTAAAGGTGGGCATATCTAATCTTGACTGCAGGCCATCTTTCACGTGCAATGCCCCTTCGCGGTGTCACTGCGCTCACTGCCCCTCTTTCGTCTGGTGCATCTTCCTCTTCCTCTTCCTCTTTCCTCTACTCGACTGGTTTCTCGCGGCGCATGCGAGAGCAGAGCAAGAAGCGCGAGCAAGAAGAGGCCGAGCGACGGTCAAGGCAGCAGCAGCAAGGAGCAGGAGCAGGAGCCAAAGACGAGCAGGCGGCGTGGCTAACCTCCAAAGAGAGGGCAGAGTCGCTGAAGGCCGCCGAGTGGCAGACGCTACGCGTGGGGCTGATCTTTACCACCGTCCTCCTCATAATCGTCTCGGGCAGCTCCCTGCTGTCGGGCGACGAAGCCAAGCAGACCACCCCCGTCGTCACGGACCTCCTCCAAGAAGAAGCAGAAGCGCAAACAGAAAAGCGATAACTCTCTTGCCGACTCTCTACTTCGCCGTCATGGAGCTGTTCAACAACAAGGCGAGAGCAAGCAATGAAAGGCCTATCGCCTCTATCACCATGTATGTACATGCGAAGGAGCTCAAGTCGCAGCAGCAGAAAGGAGAGAGGAGCTCAGTCGGTGTGGAAGTGTTGGGAGCTGGCGATGAGCTTGTAGCTGTAGTAGAGGACCGTCAGGCCAGAGGCCACGATTCGCCACCAGACGGCCACCGGCTCGATGTTACCTGTGCGACGTCGTCAGGTTGGCGAAAGCCCAGTCAAGAAGAAGAAAGAGAAGGATGACGAAGTATTACCCGTCGTGGTGAGGATGAGTTGGGTGAACATCATGACGGCACCAGCGGCAAAGACGTTTGGTCGAATGCTGATGTTGGGGTCGTTCACGTCCTCGTCGCCCGACTGAAGACAGGAAACCCGACGGGCATTAGCCGAGAGTTCTCATGTGTGTCGTGTCGTGTTGTGTCCATTCGTGTGAGTGGGTGACGTGTAACCTTGTCGACGCCCAGGAGCCAGCTGTCGTCGTCGAGGGGCAGCGGGAACGGAAGGCTGATGAGGGTGATCATGGCGATGACCGACGAAATGAGGAAGTCGACCGACAGCATGTGGTTGACGTTGTTGAACGTCGTCATGTTGAGCAAGTACGTCAGGAACGGCTCCTCATGACTGCACGACACACGCACACACACGTATGCAAAGAGTGTGAGCCCTGTTGTTCTCGAGTGTGTGAAGCACGGGGGGGGGGGGCGTGTGTGCGTACGGTGACTCGATCCCGGAGGTGGCGATGGCCTCGTTGATGGTGACCCGCGCGAAGAAGGCGAGGAAGAGGGAAACGAGGGCGATGTCGGTGATGATGGCCTCCTCGATGATGACGTTGGCCACCGTCAGGCCGACCAGGACCGTGCATATGATCGACAGATAACTGCGCGCGAAGTCCTCGTGTGAGTGTGTGCGTGCGCGCGTGTCGTGTGTGTGCGTTTACAAAGGCAAGGCTACTCGACAGGCACCTGGACAGGCCCACGGTGAGGTTCTCACGGTAGAGGGAGTAGACGATGACGCCGGCCACGGCGTAGCTCACCAGACTGATGACCAGCATGAGCACCTGGTTGAGTACGAGGCGAAGGTGGTGGAGTCTCAGACCGAGCTCGTTTTGCTACGCTGGGCAGTGGGCGGGCACCTTCATAGCGGCCGGGCGAGAGTACATCTTGATCTGCATGGCCTTGGAGGTGAACATGATCAAGCGCACCACTTGCACGGCCTGGACGAGCAGGAACAGGGGGCCTGGTCACCGCGATGCACGGTTCAGATGGAGTGCACTCCAGGTTTAGCACGTCATATACATGTAGCGTGCACGAGACGGTAGTACCTGACCAAGAGATGAAGAGGCCATAGATGGTCTCAAGCTGCTTGGGCATGTGAGGTTGCACGAAGAAGCCCAGCGCAAACAAGATGAGACTCTGCATAACGTAGGCCACGAATCGCTGCACAAAATTGGGTGAGCACGATTCAACAGCGAGCGACAAAATTCAAGGAAATTGATGAGTATTGTAATCGCGAGAGCGTACAAGATTGAGGAAGAGAGTGGGCACAAACTTCTTCAGGGCGATAATGGTGAAATGGAAAACGACGTAGCCCATCGACGCTCGCAGAAGCAAGTAGTACGAGTAGCCTAGAGAAAGTGGCAGAAGAGCCAGGGGCGAGAGATAGAAGAAGGCATTGAAAGCCCATCCGATGAACCCAAACATCCTCTAGCTATTTATTTGTGCGTATGTCGTTCCTGTTTTCACCACGATTTTGGGCGGGAAGAACACAGCACAAGAAAGCCTCTGTGTTCCCGCCCAAATCGTTTAAAAACTTTTTTTTGCTCTTTTCCAACCGGAAATTATTAATCTATCTGGATAGATTGGTCTTTCTATCCAAAACACAGCTGCCTATCCACACTGGTTTTGGATAGGGGATAGATTTATCAGTGGGCAAGGCACAAAGAGAAGGAATGCTTGTTTATTGGTGAGGGGAGGCAAGCAAAGCATCAAGTTTGTCAATGTTCCATAGGTCATGGACACAAAGTTGGCCCTCAGTTGACAACTTTTCATGAATAAAAAGAATGCAGTATAAGTACACTGGTGCACACATAGAGGAAAGCAATGGAGCTCACCCAGGTGGCACTCATGAGGGAGGTGGAGCAGTGCATCCCAGCCAGCATGTCCCTCATGAGGGACATCATCCAGTTCACAGAGCATTGTGAGCCAGCCCTCTGGGGGCAGAACCATGGGCACATGTTTCTGTGTCAATGGGTGCTACTTGCCCTCTACAAGGACCTCTTGAAGGCAAGTCCACTGTCTCATGGAAGGATCCCTCCTGGTCATTCAAGAAGAACAGCCCAGCCCAGTGCTACATGGTCCTTCAATACACCAACTGCAAGATCCAAGCAGCTTGGGGCAGCTACACACCACAGCTCCACAACAGCGAGTTCCTCAAGCTACATTGAGACTGGATTGAAGACAACCTCTCAGGAGCAACCATCATCAGAGACAACCACTTCTCATGGGGCAACACCCTCAACAACATCAAGTGAGTGACTCCTAAGGCCTGCACAAGAGGAAACCCTACAACCATGGAAGGCATCCAACAACTCACCAAAGAGGACAAAAAGAACAACAAGCTCATCCACAGCACTCATGCATGGGTTGAAGGGCCATTTGGGAGGATGAAAGAGACCTTCACTGCTTTGAAGGGTCCCTTTGCAGATGGGGAAGAACAACAAACTTGTGTCTTCTGGAGAGCTGTTGGGGTTCACAACAGTCATGCATGAGCAAATACAAGGTGTGTTTCACCATTGGCCTCTTGAGGTAGGCCTCTTGCTGTTTTGCAATTTCATCATCATAGACAGGCAGGGAGGGGCACTTCATTCTTTTTGCAAGGCAGCAAGGGCAAGCACAAGAGGGTGCATTAACAAAGCAGCATTTTGTTAATGCACTCAAGCATCTTGTTAATGCACCCACAATTGCCATCCTCATGCTTGCTGTCCTCATGCTCACCACTGCTGTGCTTGCTCCACCCATTATTGCCATCCTCATGCTTGCTGCAGCCACAATTGCCATTGCTGTCCTCATGCCTGCTGCAGCTGCAATCACCATCCTCATGCTCACCACTGCTGTGCTTGCCATCCTCGTCCTTGGCATCCTCTTGCTCAGCATCCTCCTGCTTGGCATCCTCTTGCTTGGCGTCCTCCTGCTTGGCATCCTTGTCCTCAGCATCCTCTTGCTCAGCATCCTCCTGCTTGGCGTGCTCATGCTCAGTGTCCTCATGCTTGGCATCCTCATGCTCAGCATGCTTGTGCTTGGTGTCCTCCTGCTCAGCATCCTCCTGCTTGGTATCCTTGCGATTGTTGTCACCATATTCACCATCCATGTCAGTTCCTGTTGCTGTGTCAATCACCTTGTCATTCACTGCAGTGGGTTGTCCTGCGCCATGCACAATGCAGGCTGCAATTGCATGCTTGCACATTTTTCCCATTTTGAGGTGGTACGTACAGCTGCAGGCCCAGGTTCCAACCTTGAGCACATACTCACTGTATTTATAGAGGTCGGCTGTGCTTGCAAGCTTCAGCTTCTCACATTCCTCTTTGATGATCATCATGGCATCATTGATTCTTCTGGCAAGGCAGGTGTGGGAGAGGGAGTCTCAGGCAGTGTGGATCCCTGCTTCTTGTTGAAGATACCATGTGTTGTAGTACCACAGCACCAATTGGAGGAGCTGGAGGGTCATGCTGGGCGAACTGGAGCTTCAATGGTTACAGAAGGATGTTACCTTCTTGAACATGGACACAACAACATTGTTGGTGTTCCACATGCCCTCTCACTCTCCATTGTCAACCCAGGCAGGCCACCACTTGTCACAGAACCAGTTGTCAAAGTACTGGTACAGCTTTGGACCGACAAGTTGACATAGCTCCTGGCAGTGCTTGTTGTTGGCAGCACACTGAATGAACTTCAGCTGGACTAGAACTGCACACCAGTTCTAGTACTGGTACAGCTTTGGACCAGCAAGTTGACATAGCTCCTGGCAGTGCTTGTTGTTGTCAGCACACTGAATGAACTTCAGCTGGACTAGAACTGGTGTTGCTCATGACCTCAGCAAAGCAGTAGGGAATGGTGTACCAATGCACTTGCAAACCTCGTCTATGAAAGTCTTATGAACATGGAATTTACAGAGGAGATACTGGAAGCCCAGGGCAGCAACCACTCCTTGCTCAACATCATCCTTGTCAATCATGAAGACTGGGGTCCACCACTTCCCAAGCTTGTTTTCAAGATTGTCACATTGGACCTGAAGCACAAAGTGTAGAACCTTATACCACTAAAGAGACACAAACATGAAGGCCACCAGCCAGCCATGGCGATGGTTGTCCTCCACAACAACTGCCCAGATGGGCTACCATTGCTTGCTGAGCTTGAAGATCCCATCAAGCCCAACAAGGTGTTGACCAAATTGCTTGGGGATGAGGACACAGACAAACGGTTTTTATGCAGCAACAGTGTCACACCTGTGGGTCATGTGGGCCAGGGTAGAGGGTGAATGGAGCAAGCTACACGCTGGCCAGAGTCCAGTTGATGTTCTCCATGACGTCCCACCTCACATCTGGGCTTTCTTCCTGCCATTGGCCAGAATAGCCTGGACTTGCTTGAGTGATGGGAGAGTGTCACATGCCTCACCAGTCACTGGAGTCTGCTCCTGTCAAAATCATGGTCATTAAAGCTGTATCAAGTTTAAACTTGTGCAACAAACAGAGCACTGAACATACCTGAAGCTTGACCAACTCTCACATGGCAGTTGTGTGTCCACCCATCCCACAGTCTAGACCATCCACCTCAAGAATGATGATCATGTTTGGAAGGTCGCTTGCAGGGAAGGAACCAACATAGGCATAGGAGTCCTGCTTGCCTGTGACAAACTTGGTGGTGATGGGGTGCATCATGTTGCTCAACTGAAAGTGGTAACACTGCCATTTTATGTCTTCTTGCCATACAGCACTTGCGCCAGGCAATGTGTGTGTGCCTTTCAAACACCACATGTGCCACACAGAATCTGATATTGGTGAGATTCACCCACATGAGTGCTGTAATCTATCTCATTGGGCCTTGGGATAGAAATGCGCCTGTTGGAGAGCAAAATTAGATATGGGGTCTTTGCCTTTTCCAAAGCATGTTCTTGGTGCACTCAACCAAAAGTCCTACACCCAGGTGACTTTGGCTCCAATGGTGTGAGGCAGTAAAGAACAACTCAATTAAGGTTTTTCCCATTTAACTGATGAATGAGCTGACTGAGGCCTGGCTTGAGCATGCCAGTATGCCAGTATTTTGGGAGGCTACATTCATTTCTTGGCTATGGTGCCATTTTCCACCATGGCTATGAGTTACTTCAAGATACTGCCAAGCTAAGTTTACCTTGACCTAAGGTGGAAAGCGTTCAAAGTGGAAAACTCCTTGGCGCTTCATAACACTTTTTTAGATTATTTATTAATCTAAAAAAAAGTGTTGGTAATGGAGGCTAGTGCTGTGCCAGTTGCGATGGATGGAGGGGAAGAGGAACCGTCGCCCAACATGGTGGACCACCACCTCCTTCAATCCTACAAGATGCTACACCAGAAATTGAACAAGAAGTGCGTTCAAGATTTTCATCTTTTGATGTTCTTCGCTGACGTGCCTTCGCACAGGCGTTTTGTGTTCAACCAACGGTCCAGCAACGAGGAGGGCCTCGCCGAGGTGCTGGCCTGGATCGAACAAGCCAAACGGTGCGCACCGTGCGTCTGCCGTCTCTTCACGCTACCACGCGTGCTCACCAGCAGTCCTGCAGGCTGGGCAACGATCCCTATGTGGCGTTTGCGACGTTGGCAGCGGCACGCTGCGAGCAGGCCCTGGGCAACCCCTCCAAGCAGGCCCTCCACCTCGTCAACGCGGGTAACCGCTACTCCTCACACACGCCGTCGCTGCGCTTGCGTGCGTTGGCTGACCGCCGTCGCGCGCAGGACACATGTTCTTCGACGTTCAGATGGAGCTAGAGGAGACCAAGTCGCTCAACTTCGAAGAGAACATAGCGCATGCCATCGACTGCTACTTGGGTGCCATCAAGGTACTTGGCTCCATCATCGACATCATGTGTGTGGCTCGAGGTCCTGCCCCACGCGCCCGACCCAACTCTCTCTCTCTCTCTCACATACACACACACCAGATCCACATCGCACAGAAGCGGGAGAACCAGGCAGGGGCTCTCTACTACGAGATGAGCGTCATCCTCGAGGCACGCCCAAGCCAGTTGGCCTGCTGATCGTGCAGCAACGCCTCCTCGCCTCATGCTCATGGCTACCTGCTCTACAAATCTTGTCTGCAGAAAATGGACAAGCACATGGAGGCGGCCACCTATTTCCAAGAGGCGGCGATCCTGCAGCTCAAGTACAGCCCGATGAGCGCCCTGACCTCGTATCAGCATGCCGCCCGCTGCTTTCTCTTCCAACGTGCGTCCACCGCCTCGCCTCTCTATTGACCTTGGGGTGGCTGACATCACGTCCACGTTCTAGGCGACTACGCGATGGCCGTCAACACGTACCACACGATCATCTCCAAGATTCCCTCGCTCGCCACCGACCCACACGGTACAGGCCTCCTCCCCGCCCACCTTCTGCGCCGCTCGCGGTCCGGGGAGGGCTCACAGTCCACGACGCGGACACGGCCAACGACGCGTGCGCCAACAGATCTGGAGGAGGTGGACGTCAACGAGAAGAAGGCGGCGGGCGACAGCAGGAGGCGGCCCGGCGGGTCGTCGTCGCCGCCGCCATCGGACGCGAAGAGGAGACAGCGGGGCAGGGAGATGAGCTCGGAGGAGGCCTCCTCCGAGCCCGAGCCCGCCGCCGCAGGCGGTGGAAAGGAGCCGCTGTACCTCATGCCCATGGACTCGTTTTACACCAAGGCGCTCACCAGCGCCAAGGTGTGCCTGCTCCTCTTGCACCTTCTCCAGGTAAACCCCTCGATCGACAGCACACGCCAGCGTACACGCAACGTTGCTCAATTCGTAGCCGCACAAAACAGAAACAGTACAGCAAGGCGCGATCGCTCCTGCGGGACTTTCTCCCGACGGCCGGCGAGGACGGCGAGGCCAAGGCCGACCGACTGCTGTTCACGCCGCCGGCGGGCGAGGCCGAGGACTACCCGCACCTCTCCGTGCCCGGCTGGCACAACAGCCTCCACTTTGCGCTCTACTCGGTCGTGGTACGACGAGAGCTCGTCTCAGCGCCTCAACTGCGACTGCACCCCTGGTGAACACTTGGTGATTGGTCGCGTTATGGTGTGGGCGGGGCGTTCATAGGCCATGTGTGAGACGAGGGACGAGGGGATCATGGAGGAGGTCAAGCGGGAGCTGTGGCAGTTCCTCGACCGCACGCAGTGGGACATCTTTCAGCTCATCCAGCTTGACATGCGGACCTCCGACGTCGTTTATGGCTAGCCATCTCCCACTTTGCCCCAACAACAACATTTCACTCGGGCTCCCCCTTGGCTGGACCATTGATGACGTAGAAACCTCATGAAGGTGTCGATGCCCATTGCCTCCTCTCATGCTGGGAGTCAGGAACGGTTCAAACACCAAGAAGACGAGAAAGTCCGTGTGCACGGCTCACATTCTGTTTTGCCTCTCTGGGCTTCCTTGTCTACTTGCCAAGCTCAAAATCGCCCAGAACGCTCAGGACCTCAGCCGCCAACTCTTGTGAAGCAAACCCTGATCATGCGCCTCACGCTTCTTGTTCTTGTACTTGTGGTAGCCTGTGGGTACGGTTGTGCCACCAACGGTGCGGTGAACGACGATGACTACATCTTCAAGTTAGTTGTCACACAGAAGAATGTACGCATTCTCTGCCAATTTGGACCTACCTAGTTGCTCACATCTGCTCTTCAGGCCAACTTGTTCCTCTTCACTTTTTGGGTCGCAACAGGGTGGGTGGTCCTCTTGTGGTTTTTAGGCGTTTTCTCAGGCGACTGGCACCTCGCAAGCCGCCAGAGGGACTTCGACTCTGCTGACGAGTCGCTGAACCGTATCCTCACATATCTGAACAATGTTTGACAGTTCCAAGAGTGCCGCCCACAAGGACCAATTACCTGACCACACCCATGAAACGCGCCTGTTTGCCATGCATTCGATCAATGTGTTGTGGCATCTTTATTTGCAATCAGAGGTTGATGCCTTTGTTTCAAGCTTGACATAGCTTCTTGAAGAACTGAGCAGGAGTGACCTTGCCAGCCACAGCCTCAGTGCTGGGCACTCCAAAGTGGATCCACCCTGAGTTCAACAAGTCCATCATCTCTTTGTAGAGGCTGGTTCTGCCAGGCGGCAGACCCATGGCTTCCAAGCTTGCCGTCCATTGCTCATGAGGTACTGCCCATGCTTGAACTGGCCAACCAAGCACCTTGCTCATTGCATCAGCTACCTCATTGGGACTGAAGAGTGAACCGATCTCCACAATCTTCTTCCCATTCCAGTTGCCAACCAACAGGCGTGCCACCTCCTTGCCAATGTCTTCAGCAGCGATCATTGGTACAGGGTGGTCAGGTTTCATGTGGCTGTTGAACGATCCAGTGGAGGCCGCCCCTTTGAAGCTATACTTGAAGTTCTGCAGGAACGTGCCAGCCCTGATGAAGGCAGTCGGAAAGGGCAGGTCACCCAGTGCCTCTTCCAGCAGACGAGTAGTTGTGATGTTCCCAAGATCTCTGTCTTGGTCTGACCTGATTGAGGACAGCACCACAAGTCTCAGGGGAGGTTCCTGCTGGAGGGCATCAACAAAGCTCACAATGATGGCCTTGGCCTCAGGAAAGCCCAGTGAAGGGAGGATTAGGGGCAGCATCAGGTATGCTCCCTCCACTCCCTTCAGGGCGGCCACCACAGTGTTGGCGTTGTTGAAGTCGCCCTGGCACACTTCAACCCCCTTCTGGGACCACTCGGCCACTTTCAGCAGGTTGCGTGCCAGGGTGCACACCTTGTGACCCTCCTGCAGAAGCTGTCGCGCTGCCGCTCCACCCACGTTCCTGGTCACTCCCAACACAAAATACATTAGATTCAGTACTTGTGATGTTTGTGATGAGCAGTCTGTGTGGGAATGTGGGCTTTTATGTGAGTGTCAATCCCTCCCTGGCACAAACCAGCGTGCAGCTTTGTTACCCAACCAGAGCCTTGTGAAAGTACAATTGATAAATCCCCCTCAGTGGGCTTTTTGACCGGCGTGCAGCTTTGTTACCCAACCAGAGCCTGGCAAGAAAAGAAGAAAATCAGAGGTCCAATAGATTAATCTCCATGGTGGCTTTTGCCCCAGCACGCAGCTTTGTTATCCAACCAGAGCCTGAAACAACCAGCTATTGGCAACAGCTTGGTGGCGAATTTTTTTGTCCTATGTGATACAACTTGCTACTGTTGGAGATGTGGCCACAATATGCATTGTAACATGGGTAACCTCAAAATGAGTAAGCATTAAGTAAATTTATCTTTACAAAATGGGAGATGGGCCTTGAAATCAATCTTAAATGACTAAACCTCTCATTTGATAATAGAGGTGGTTTGATGTGCATTGGGTCAGTTCTGAGTGTATTGCTACCATAGATCAGTTGCACATTGGCTCCATTACTTACCATCTGTCTTTGCATGTTTAGTTTCACCCTGACTCACCCTTAGAGCCTCTAAGGGCACATTAAAAAACGAAAGTCCAAACAAAACTGGGGGTCAACCCCCACATTCATTGTAACAGGGAGGGCAGCAGGTGGTCACATGTGCACACACAAGCACCAGCCATGGCTGTTTTGGCACCATGTGTGGTGGGCAAAGCTTTTGGCAGGCATAGGTTGATTCCACAAGGTGAGCAAGAGGGTGTACACAAAAGCAGAGAAACAACATAAAGTTATGGCCCACAACACTCAGATATCACAACATCACTGGTGCTGTGGTGTGGTGGTGCTGTGGTGTGGTGGTGTGGTAGTGTGGTAGTGTTGTGTTTGTGTGGTGTGGCGTTGTTGTGGTGACGTTGTGGTGGTGTGGTGTTGTGGTGTTGTGGTGGTGGTGTTGTGGTGAAGTTGTGATGATGTGGTGGTGTGGTAGTGTAGTGGTGTTGTTGTGAAGTTGTAGTGTTGTGGTGATGATGTGGTAATGGTGTGGTGGTGTTGCAGTGGTGGTGTTGTGGTAGTGGTAGTGGTAGTGGTGGTGAGGGTTATGGTGCGGTAGTGTTGGTGGGTGATGTTGTGATGGTGTTGTGGTGTTGTGGTGGTGTTGTGATGGTGTTGGTGTGTTGTGGTGTTGGTGTATGTTGTGGTGTGGAAATGTTGTGGAGATGTTGTCACATCAGTGCCAACATCATGTATGTTGCTGTGCTGAACAGATCTGGTGCAGATGAATGGAGTGTTCAGAAAAAAGTAACAATGACTCTTTTGGCAATGTACACTTTTCAGACATAGATGGAATAAAGATACACTGAGATATGTACAAGGCCTCTAAAAAAAGCTTCAAATTCTGTACACCAAGATAAAACAGTTTGAAAATCAGATGTTTTGTACTTGACAAAATGCATTGGCCAACATGGATTGTGTTTAAATTGTTGGAACTTGATCTCCTCCAACCCTTCAAAAAAGTTTTTCAGTACCTTGGTGCCAATTGAAAACTTGGTGTGGAGTAAAAACACATAACAAGAATCTTTAAAGGGTTGGTACTGATGCGCATCAGGTCTTGTGATTTTGTGGCGACATGCCTGTTTGCACATGTTACAGCTCAAACTTGGTTTGTACATAAAGTGAAATTTCTTCTAAATACCTTGTACATCACCTAACATATGTACATCTCTGGGCTGGGGTGGAAGAACCAATGTGCATCGGTTCAACACTTCTCTTGTGGGTGAAGATCTATGATGATGAAAAAGTGATATCTTGAAATGTATGAAATGCATAGATGCCCTTTGGGTCAAGTAAGTAAAAGTAACATTGTTACTCTTTCCTGAACACTCTGTTACTCAATCTGGTCCCTGTGCATGTGCTGTGGGAAGAATAAATGGGACAAACATGCAGAATTGCAGGACAATGCTCCCACCTGACCTTTTTTCCCAGTAGCCTCAGCACCGCTGCAGCAGAGGCTGGGACTGCGAAGTGACAGTTGTTTTTGCTATCGCCCACCATGTCCTGGAGGTTCAGGGAGTTAGGAAGTCGATAGGCAGATTGAGCGCACCCTTCCAATGAGCGTGTTGGTGCAAGTTGGACTGGTTGAGCCCAATAATGCCGTTGAGGTCAGCATGTGCGAAGATGGCACGTTCAACGTTGGCGCCCGTCACGTTGGCCCCGCATAGGTTGGCACCCGTCAAGTCCGAGCCGGTCAGGTTCGCGTAGCGTAAGTTGGCCTCTGCCTCACGCGAAACACGCCAGTTAACACGAGGCTCATACCGGCACGACTGCGCCATCAGTGGCTCGTACCACGAAGATCGGCACCACGCAGATTACATTCTACCAGGCTGGCGCTGCTGAGGAAAACCCAACGCAGGTCGACGCCGCTCAGGTCGCACTTGAAGAAGCGGGCCTCGGACAGGCTCATCCCACACAAACTGAACCTGCGCATATCCGCCCCGCTCACCTGCGGTTTCTTCTTGTTAAGCAACCGCACGAACTGTCCGTCCGAGAGCGTGATGTAGCGCTCGTGCATCGCCTTCCTCTTCGTCTCTTCACGCTCCTTAGGCTGTGCCTCGTCTTCCAGCGCCTTGACCAATCGGGAGACGTTGAAGCGCTCGGCCTCCTGTCGCAGCATGGCCCTGGCCTCGGTGTGGTGGAGTGGCGGCAGCTGTCCCGAGCGGAGCCACTCGAGCAGGTGCACGAAGGAAGCCGGGTCAGTCGCCGCGAGGGCTATGCGGCCGTCGGCGTCGGTCTCCAGCTGCCGCCAAGAGTCGTTGGCAAAAATCGCCGCTAGCACAGACTCGGGCTCCGACGTCAGCACAGCCAGCCGCACGGAGAAGTGACGGCCCCCCACATCCAGCTGTACTACAGCGCCAGCATCGCCCAGATCATCCATCGCAAACAAAGGTGATTGGTGAATAAAATAATTTTTATCTTTGTTGCTCTCTTTCCTGTCGACCATCCTCGTCCGTCGCCTCGATGTTTTACGTGTGGTCAGGAGGACTCCTCGAGGACTTCGCCGAGGTGACCGGTTGTGACACAACCCGCGGCCTTGCACTCAAAGATCATCTGATGAGGTCAGCCCAAGCCACCACAGTAAAATGAGACCAAGTTGATCCTTGTCTGGGCGCGAAGAGTGCTCGATCCGTTCTTCAGAGCTCATTAGCCTATTTGCTTGAAGATAAAAAAAAAGCTAGAAAACAACCAGCCTCTTACGCCCAGCGTTGTATTGTGCTCGTGGTGCAAGTGTGGCATGACGAGGGCGGCTTCGCTCCCCTGCGTCGGCGTTCTTAGTTCTCCACGGTCGCTGTAGCGCCTGATTCAGAGGAGGACGCCTCGCCAGTCGGACCAGCCAATCATCTTCTTCTTGCTGGTGTGGACCTGCCGCTGCGAGCCCACCTCCACTCGGGGCGTGCCCGGACCTGCGCCGCACACACCAAACCAAACACCGGTCAGTGGCCGCGCATTGTGTGTTGGTGTGTGTGTGTGTGTGTGTGTGTGTGTGTGTGTGTGTGTGTGTGTGTGTGTGTGTGTGTTATTAACTCACTTACCCTCTTTGCATCGGTGGAAGAGGACCTGTCGCCAGGGCAGCTTCTTGGTCTTGGCATCGGTGGCCGAGGCGGCGTTCTCGATGACCACCGTGGCCGCGATGAGCGACTTCTCCGGGGCGAGGACGAGGCGTCGAAGCCAGTCTGCGCCGAGATGGGTCGTCACCTGTTCACCGCAATGTCGACCACGCCATTGTTAGCATTCTCGCACAACACGCACATGTGTGCTCACATTGGATGGTCTGTGAGGGACAGCGTGGCAGCGCACCCATTTGAGACGCTGCGCGAGCGCGTAGACGTCATCGCCGAGCCACAGATACACGTCGAGGCCCTCGTGCAACATCTCGCGGAGCGCTTCCACAGCGCCGGGCAGCGGGTCATCGCCGTTGCCGCTCGGCTCTATCACGATGGCCGGCACGACGGGCGACGACGCGGCCGACGACGGCGAAGACGTCGTGGACCCGGCGTCGTGGCTGCCACTGCCGACGTCGAATACGAGGTTCTCAAAGTCGACGAGAATCACCGGCGGGCCCGATATGAAGGAGGAGAGGGAGAGCGACGAGGCCGGCTTGGGGCGGTCGCACTTGGGCACGCCCCACACGGCCAGCGTCTTATCAAACGAGCACGACCTGTCCCCCGTGAAATTAATAATGAGAAAAAATAGGAAAAAAATGAAATTAAAATTATTATTTCCGTATTTGCTGCTTTTTGGTTCGGGGAGGTGTACCAGGCCTGCCAGCTGGACGATTTGTGGTCCCACACCTCCACCACCTGTCTGATGGCGTCCCCGTGGTACGGGGGCAGCTCGCCCAGGTTCTTGAACGTCTGGAAGAGAAGGAAAGATTCCGGTGAGGACAGTGCGCGGGAGAGCAAGAAGCGGGGGCAGGGGAGCACACCTTGGTGTCCCACAGGCAGATACGCTTGTCCCAGCCAAAGGTCCACACCACAGATCCAAAGTCGGCCAGACCGTAGCAGTAGCCACTGTGAGCATTCTGAATCTTGTATACCTCCTCCAGGGACTGCACATGCGCGTGTGGGCGTGGGTGTGGTTGCGGGAGTGGTGAGCAAGCTGGGTTGCGAGTGGTGACAACAACGACAGCGGGCGATGGGCGAACCTGAGCGTCCCAGATGATGATGGAGTAATCGTCGGACGCGGTCCACACGTGAGAGTCGCCCACGGCCATGATGCCGTTCACCTTCCGTCCGTGTGCCGAGAACTCCTTGACGAGCTCGAATGTCTGCAGAGCGTTTAAGCGGCCAAAACCCGGTCAGCGCTCAGCCTTCCAGCGACGAACGAGAGACGGCAAGACGTACGTTGGCGTCGTAGATTCGAATGACGCGATTGACGTCGGCGGTCCACACGCGCTCGCCCACGGCCTGGGCCGTGAGCACCAACACGCCGCGGGCCAGCGTCTTTTCGGCGATCAGCTCCGGCGAGTCCGGGTCCTGGTGGCGCGCAATCGATTGACGAGAGAGAGAGAGAGAGAGGAAAAAAAGGAGGGGGGGAGAGAGAGAGCATGAGTGACGTCTGCGTGCGTTCGTTGGAGAGAGCTGATTGGCGCACGTCGATGTTCCATATGGAGATCTTGTCTTCGCCGGTGGTCCACACGGTGTTGCCTACGTGCGTCAGCGCGTAGACGGGGCCGGGAAGCGACTTGACCAAGTCGGCCGACTGCACAGAGACCACAGACGTCAGGGAGATTGCGCTGGCGCACCGCGGGGGGGGGGGGCACGGTGGTACCGTGGCGTTACGGATCTGGAGCGACTCGCTGGTGCCGAGCCACATGTTGGCGTTGACGCACTTGAGCGTGTAGATGGTGCCGCCGCTGTTGATCTCCTTGAGGAACATGCGGTCCTCGACCGAGTGGATACGCACGATACCCAGCGAGTCGCCGGACCACACCAGCCGGTGGTCAGACGTCGTGGCCATCGTTTGGACCGACTTACGGTGACCCACGAACTTGGTCAACAAGACCGCTGGCTGCACGACACAAAAAATTAATAAATTTATAGATTTATAGATTAATAAATAAATTCAAAGAAAAGGAATTATGGGTTAAACCGCACACAGCACGACACGACCGCGTAGTAGGGCATACCTGAGGGAGAGAAGAGACTCCAAAGGAGGAGGTGGGCGATTCGAACAGCTGGTGGACGTTGTCGATCATGAACTGCGCCAGGGTGTTGATGCTGCCCATGAAGTTGAGCGAGACCATACCATCGGTCTGCGAATTGGCCTGCTCCCACAAGAAGTTGGGTCCTACGACTCTGTTGACCACAAAAACGAGCACATCGCACGTTGAGCACAAATGACATTTTGTGATGAGTGTGTGATGCATTGCTGTACCGCGCCAGGTTTTCGGAGGTCATCATGTTGATGGTCCTGTTGAGCTGAATAATGTTCAGGAGGGCCAGGATGGCGTAGAGTGTGTCCCTGTTGACCTCGGGCAGACAGCAGAGCAACTCGCGCAGACCCTTGAGCTTCTCTTCAAACGTGTTGGCGCCTACAAGTGTTGACGAACACACAAACACGAACGCACACAGAGAGAGAGCGAGGAGATGACAGAGAGAGGAGTTAGCACTAGGTGTGCGGACGTCTTGGCAGATGGGAGTTGGCCGGCCAAATCGAGGAAACGAACCCATGACGGCAATAAAGCGATCGGCAAGCTGTTCGGTGAGGAGAGGTTGGGGCAGCTCCCGCAGGAACAGCTTGAGCAGGCCCGTGGCCACATGCGGGTCGTCTGTCTTGCCGCGCAGCACCTCATCACTGCCTACGCACGCGACGAACCGGGTAAGCGTGCTGTTGTGACGACTAGAGCCATTGCTGCTCTGATGTTGGGTGCGGGAGGATATGGTGGCCACGTGTACCGTCAGACTTGTTGAACAGATCCTTGAATTGGTTGAGCTCGGTCTGGTTGGCGCTGATCCTGAAGATGCCCTCCAACTCAAGGCCTGCACGGGTTGCTTACTTGAGCGTTTGTTGCACGGATAGAGCACCAATAACGTTGACCAAGCAACGCCAACAATAAAGTCTTTTTTTGGATTGATTATTAAATGGGAGAAATAGAGATTGACGTTACCAGAATTGAGGAGGTACTCGATGCATTGCTTGATTACGACCGGAATGCGTAGTGTGGGGAATTTCAGTCGCTGGTGGAACATGAGAACCTCTAGCGCAACACCGAACACACCAGCGCCCTCGCCGCTATGGAAGATGCTGCGTAGATCGGAGGACGACACCTTGCCCACATCGGCGCTGTTTGTGAGGCCTGTCGAATCTCCTTTTCCCGATTTCTTTCGCTTCGCGATTGTTGATTTGCTCTTCTTATCCTTCTTCTCCTTTGCCTCCTTCGTATCGCTTGCGGCGCTCATTAAGGCCTCGCTAGCCGCGTTGCCTATACCACTCGCAGGCAACGTGGTCGATTTGTCCTTTACGCTGCTCCCCCTCTTTTTGGTGATGCCTGGTACGTACATCTCGTGAGATCAATTTCTCATGAACTTGTTTGAGAATCGATTATGTGATGGAAGATCTCTCCTTTGGATTGAGGTAGGTGCTGTGGCAAATGGTTCCTGGCGATGTTGCGGTAACGACTTCGTTGTCGTTGCCTCCAAGTGTATCCTATTTCCACTTTTTTTTTCTTAGAGCGGCAAAAGGGTGAAGTGAAATTCTTTTCAAGGGAGCATTAGTCACGTGCTAATAGCGGGAAGGCCAGCGTAAGAAACAGGAACAGCCTTTCCCAACTCAGGAATAAGTTGGTTGCCCTAATGTGGGTCTGCAACCCAATCAGTTGAGGCATCCAAGGTTATTACACATACACCAAGTACACCATTGGTACTTTGTTCACACCACCTACAACCTGGCTATCTTCCTGATATGCATTTTTGAAATTCATGTAACCAATCTGGGCCAAAGAGTGTTGTTATGGAGCACAGAGAAGCTCTGCCTTGAGTATTGAGATGTTGTTTTCATGTTTTTAAGCAAGGGAGAACAAAGGGAGGGTTGTTGCCTGTTGTTTTGCTCATATAAAGTGTTTTTGGGTGAAAGGTGGTAGAAACTTGCACCAAGCAAAGAGCAAGGATAACAAGAGTACAATCAACAATTATCAGGGCAGCACATAGTACCAAGCCAGAGACTACCCTGTCCACACTGCACGAGTGTTGGACGCCGAATTGGAATCTCGTTGTTCCAACAGTACCCGATCTTCCCTGGACCGTGCTCTGCATAACACGTATAGCGCAAATGCCAAGTTCTGTAGATTACGTCACCGCTGTCATTTTACCAAATGATTTAAATTTCTGTTTATTTTGAGCAGCAACTGAGGCTGTTGCGTGCTGCATCAACACCACCGAACCGAACTCGAAGCAGCAGCCTATTCGAATCTGCAGAAGACTAAGATTGCGCCTTCCTCTGAGCTAAAGGCTCTGTTGGCAGGAGACTTTGTGGGCAATCACACGCATCATTGTTTCGAATACATGCGAAACTGAGGACATCTCACCTTCAGCTTCCATCTCACTCTCGATCTTCCCCTCACTTACAACGCTTCTAGATGATCAACTGAAGCTGCCACGGTTCAGCAATCCTTCCTAAGAGCCACAAATTCATTAGCGACCAACAACCCGAAACACCCCTCTACTTCGGAGCATGAGCGTTCTGTTCGAAGAGAAGCTCAGCCTCGAGGATCGAGATGTTGTTTTCGTGGAGAAGGACAGCAAGAGGGAAAATGGGAGCGACATGATGGTGCCCGCAAGCGGCCAGGCCGATTATCTCAAGTTCTCCGTGATCGAGGTCAAATTCTTCAGGAAATTCGGCCTCTCCGAGCAGGAGGAGCTGCTGTCGAGCTGGGATTGTCGACTTGATCTCTACGTCCCTCGTAATGGCAAGCTCTTCCTCTCGCGCCATCCCACCCAAGGTGGCCACATCTGCTTTTCTTCGTGTAAATTGAACAAATCCAACGTCAAGGTGCTTGGTGCTTCCCTTCCTTACTACCTTTTCATCATTCCATCTCCATCTAGTTCTTCATTTTCTACATCTTTTTTACGGCTATTTTTTCCCAATTCTTATTCTGGTGATTTCATGCAGCGCTGCATTCCACTGGTGGAGGTGGTGCACATGGAAAAGAAGGAGGCCACCATTACCAACCTCAAGTATTACGGAGTCCGTGGAATCTGCTTCCACTTCTCTGACGGAACCCTGGTGACCCTCTCCTCCCCGCGCGCGTGTGCGTGTGCGTTGGCGGGACTCGCGAATTCGTTTCACTCATGCTTTCCTTCTTCATCCTCTCGTCGTTGTTGCTTGCACAGCTTCAATTCTCGAGGTTCGAAGACCGCGACGGCGCTTGGGACACCATCAGGGAAGAGTGGGAGCGTTCACGCAACATCAGCGGCAATGACAAGCTCCAACTTCAGCAGTACGTTAAACACGCACACCCTATGGCACACATACACTTCTTGCAACCGGTTTGTGCACGATCTGCTGTGCGTACAGCAGGGACCTCACTCTGCTCGTGTGTCGCGACAGGTTACAGGAAGAAGAGGCCAATAGGAAGAAGAAGAAAAAGAAGAAGGAAGTCGTCTGCACCAACCCGCCCATCAAGAAGAAGAACAAGAAGAAGAAGAAGGAGGTCGTCCCCTCAGCCTCTTCGTGCGGGCTCCTCATGATCGTACCTTCACCCATTCTCTCCCCCATCCTTTTCATAGCGCTAGCTCACCACTGGCCGCTCCTTGCCTTGGGCAACAGACGATTCTTGAGGCGCGCAACCTTCCGCGGACCTACATGTCCGGAGTGGGCTTCGTGGAGCCCTGCTGCACGCTCTCGTTTGGCACACAGGTTGTCCACCCCCCCCCCCCGCGCCCTCCCTCATATACGAACGTAGTCAGTGGTGATGCTGCTGCGGACGTCCAGTCGCTCAACCGCTCCCCTTTCGTTTCCAGACCTTCCAAACCGAGGGCGCCGGACGCAACAAGGGCACCTGCAAGTGGAACGAGAAGTTCAACATGTACGCAGCTGCTAGTCGCCCCTCAAGCTCGACCTCCTCCTCCTTCTTGGTCTTCTTTGTCTGTCCACAGCCTGACCTTTTTCTTTGCTCGTCGGTGCAGTGCCGTGTACAGCCACGAGGAAGCCACCACCTTGGAGCTAACCATTGACGACGGCGAAAACAGAATCATCGGAACTTATCAGGTGCGAGCTGGGCCTTACTCGCGCGCGCGCCTTCTTGCTCGCTCGCTAGAGGGGAAGAAGATCGTGATGATGCTTGTTCGTTTTGCACTGACGTTGTCCAACGGCCAGGCTCCGATCACGGATTTTTTGGAGCCTCTGACGGCCATCGACAAGTGGATCGTTTTGGAGACCCAACAGAGCAAGGTTCTTGCGCCTCTTTCTCTTCTCCCCTCTCTCCTCCCGCCGCTCTTCTTGTGGCTTGTGGGCCAAAGACTGCCCAGGCCCTCATCGCTGTTTTCTTTCTCTCCCGCCCAATACAGGGATTTTATTTTGATGCGCAATCGCAGTTTCAAGTGCACATCCGGTCTGAGTTCAAGGCCAAAGAAGGCACGCTTGCTCACCCTCCATGTCTTTGAGCTTCGTCTCGCTCTCTACACGGTTGGTGTGTCAATGGGAGACAACTAACAGTTGGGCGCATTTTTCGTTGTTGTGTCGCGAAACAACAGAGATTCAACACATATTTTGGAAGGAGTGTGTGTCGGTGTTTGATAGCGACAACGACGGCAAGGTGGACTTCACCGAGGCCATGTCCATGCTCAAGGTTCTCGGCTGCGGTCTCCCCGAAGATGAAATCAACGAGTTGGTACCGTATGCCGTCTTTGTGTGTGTGTGTGTGTGTGTGTGTGTGTGTGTGTGTGTGTGTGTGTGTGTGTGTGTGTGTGTGTGCGGTGTGTGTGTGCGCGCGCGCCGAGTCTCAACTCACACCTGTCTCGTGTTGCAGTACCAAGTGATCGACGTGAACAACGATGGAGCTATCTCTCCAGACGATCTGGTCCGTTTCTCGGCCTCGGGTTCAGGTACGGCGCAGCCATTCGCTATTGACTTGAGCGACGCCCCAATTCCTACCCCCTTCTCGAGCGCTTCCTAACACGCGCGAGTGTAGGTGGCTTGATCTCGCTCCTGGTTAAGCGCTGTCCGCTGTGTGGATACCACCTCTCCACGTTCGATGAGGAGGTCATCTACCATCTGGGTGTTTGCGTTTTTGATGACATCTCCAAGAATCTGCGTACGTTCTCTTCTCTCTCTCTCTCTCTCTCACACACACTCATACGACACGTTCGCATAACACGCTACACAGTGGTGCGGATGATGGTGGTTCCGTTGGGAAGCGTTCTGCGCATGTCCAAGAAGAAGCTGAAGAAGGGAAAGAAGGCGCCCTCCTTCCTCGTGATGGATCGACAGACGGGCAAGCTCATTCCCGAGATCATCCCCCAACGAGTACGCGTGCTCATGAAGACCGTCTACGGCAACAAGATCGGCAAGAAGGGTACACGCACGCACCGCGCGCGCTACAATGCACACGACGTTAAAGACTCACATTTTTTGGATTTGTTTCGATGAACCAGTGATGCTCACGAACAGGGCCATCCGCTTGCTGGAGCGAGCGTCGATCAACCAGGGCATGAAGTTCGACCACCCGTCGAGCGTCAAGGACATCGACATCTTCATTCGCTACTACAAGATCGACACGGTACCGCCCGCATGCGTTGTAGTGTGTGTGTGTGTGTGTGTGTGTGTGTGTGTGTGTGTGTGTGTGTGTGTGTGTGTGTGGTTTGTTTTGTGTGTGTGTGTGTGTGTGTGTGTGTGTGTGTGTGTGTGTGTGTGTGTGTGTGTGTGTGTGTGTGTCACGTTTCACCAGGTGGCCACTCACGCAAACAACAACAACAACAACAACAACAACAACAACAACAACAACAACAACAACAACAACAACAACAACAACAGAACGAGCTGGCGGACCCCATCGAATCGTTTGGCTGCTTCAACGAGTTCTTCTATCGCAAGCTCAGGACGGGCGCCAGGCCCGTGGCTTGCCCCAACGACCCGGTACGTGTCTGGCAAGCTGGGCGTGAGTGATGAAGAGATTGGTCCGTCGCTGACTCGTGTCGACGTTGCTACGGTCGTAGGAGGTCTGCGTGGCGGCTGCCGATGCTCGCCTCATGGTGTTCAACAACGTGTCCGAGGCCACGCGCCTGTGGGTCAAGGGCCGGAACTTCTCCATCGAGAGTCTGCTCGACGACGAACAGCTGGTAGCCCGATCTCGCACCTCGTTCATTGGTTGGTTGGTCAACCGGTTGGTTGCTCACTGTTGACAATTGTGGTGTATTTTTTCGATCGAAAAGGCGGAGACGTTCAAGGGCGGGTCGATTGCGGTGTATCGGCTGGCGCCGCAGGACTACCATCGGTTCCACATGCCGGTGGACGGCCAGGTGGGCGCCCCGCGGAGCATCGCGGGCAACTACCACACGGTCAACCCGCTGGCCATCAACTCGCAGGTGCTCAACGTGTTCACGGAGAACAAGCGGACCATCACCCTCATCGACAGCCCCCAGTTCGGCACCGTGGCCTACATCGCCATCGGTGCCACGCTCGTCGGGTCCATCATCCACACGTGCGACGAGGGCGACACCCTCCAGCGGGGCGACGAGGTCGGCTACTTTGCCTTTGGCGGGTCGACCATCATCACCCTCTTCACCAAGGGCGCCATCAAGTTTGACGACGATCTCCTCCTCAACAGCTCTCAGCCCCTCGAGACCCTCGTCCGCGTATGTCTCCATTTTGTTTTTATTATCATTATTTATTATTATTTATTACTGTTTAAATTTTGCCATTTATTCTTCATTTACACAAAAACAATCAGATGGGCGAGAGGGTGGGCCGTAAGCGAACGCCGGACGACAAGGACTGCTACGACCTGATGTATGACGACAACGGCGCGCTGTCACCCATGGAGGGCGACGAGAGCGATGCCATCGGGACCGAGGAAGAGGACCTCCTGAGCGCCAACGGCATGCTGAACAGCGGCGGCGGCGGAGGAGGAAAGGACACCATCACCCGAGCGTCGCCCGACTACTCGATGATGCTCCTCGAGGACGGCCTCGCGGGCCACCTCCGGGGCTCGGGCCACGTCGGCGGCGGCGAAGGCAAGAAGAACTTTGCCACCAAGACCAAGAACACGATCATGCTCGGCACCAAGCTCATCAGCCCCAAGAAGTTCAAGGGCAAGAAGAACAGCTCGCGCGACGACAGCAGCGGCGGCGAGCTGGGCCAGGCCATCGCCGCGGCCAAGGACGACAACC
>JANDJZ010000640.1:0-22583 GCA_027943245.1 Acanthamoeba sp. SK_2022b | reverse complement strand
GCGTCTGGCGAGGAGAGAGGCGAGGCCTCGTCGATGGTAATGAGGGGCGCTCTGGCTTGGCACAGGCTCGATTCTGTCGGGTAGCGCTGGGGCACGAGGTGCTTTCGCCGATGACGGTGTCGGTGATGGTGGCGGTCCTCATCGTCGTCCACCTCGAGACGCGAGTCCTCCTCGCGGTGCCGGCGGTGGTGATGATGTTTTCTGTCCATGCCTTCCTCTCCACCCTCCTCGCTTCGACGTCGGTGGGCGTTCTCATCGCCGCTTGCGCGCAGGAAGGCCTTCAGCTTGTCCCGACGCCGCAGCGGGGGCGAGGCGTCGGGCGGGGTGGACCACCCAAGGTCAGCGCCACTCGCGGCAACCTCGTCTCCACTTCCTCCGCTGCTGGAGGAGGAAGGCGCCGCTGGGGCGAAGAGGGAGGCGGCAAGGAGGGCAGAGGTGGACGAGTGGTCGGGCGGTCTGTGGAGGAGGTCGCGCATGCTGAACGTGCGTCGCTTCCCGCCGCTGCGCCATGATGCTGCCTTGGACGAAGACGACGATGACGCGGAGCTGTTCGAAGCAGTAGGAGAGCGAGAGCGGGAGCGCTGGCGTTGCGGCAGGTCGTTGTCCGACTTGCGTAGCCGACGCTGGGGAGGGGGGGCTAGGGAAGCGGCTGCGCTTGCAGCGAGGGACTGCGCGGCCAGCTCTGGCGGGATGTGCGCCTGGCCACTGGGGGTGTGAGGCGCGAACATGGCTTTTGTGATCGTGTCGTGTGGTCGCTCCTGTAGTGATGGGTTGGGTCCCCGCGCTCCCTCTCACCCGCGGGCAAGGCAGGTGGATGGGAGGAGACTGCGGGGAGAACAGCGCGAGAGGCAAGAAAACCCGTACGCATGTCGAGTGAACTGTTTGGCCTATCTTATCTCTTGGTTTGTTGGTATTTCTGCATAATTGGCATTCACCATCAGTTGATGTTGCTGCGCGAATGCTGCAAAACAGGATTTTATTTCTATTGGACGCTCGAACGGACCAACGAGCCAGTCGTTTATCGACCGATCTCGGCGTGTTTAGAAATTTCTTGGCATCATTGGCTCCGCGGGGCTTTTGATGTCGGAAAGGGTGACAGCTATCCCGCGATCGTATAGTTACTTCCCTGCCGCACGCCCAGGTTGTGAGGATTTGGATAACCCTCGTCACCGCCGCACGTCGCAAGTGCTTTCATCTTTTCCTGTGCAGCCAGCAGCCAAGAAGCAAAGGATGAGCAAGCACTCTTCGTCGTCCTCTTCTGACTCGGAGGAGTTCGAACTGGCCACTTACGAAGAAAACGACAAGCCTGCGCGCCAAAAAGAGCAAAAGCAGATCGCGTCGGATGATGAAAATGAAGATGAAATCGGCAGGGCTGCGCTCTACCAGGACGACCAGGAGATGGCCATCGTGAGCAAGTATGCCAAGGTCAACCAGCCGTGCCCGTTCTCTCAGCACCCACCCAGGAATCACATCAATCTCGAGTGGCGCAACATCAACTACAAGGTGGTGTTCCCCATGCCGCCCAAGAACTTCTTCGTCAAGCTCCTCCTCAAGCTGCCCATCCCCGACATGATCACCAACCTCTTCAAGAAGAAGATGGAGATGCCTATCCTCCACAACGTCTCCGGCAGCGTACGCTCCGGCGAGCTCATTGCCATCATGGGGCCGACAGGGTCGGGCAAGACGACACTGCTCAACGTGCTGGCGCGGCGCATCAAGCTCAACGTGACGGGCGACATCCTGGTCAACGGCGAGCCCGTCCAGGGCCGGCGGCTCAAGCGGCGCATGGCATACGTGCTGCAGGACGACATCTTCTTCCCCAACCTCACCGTGCGCGACACCATCTCCTACACCGCCTACCTCAAGCTCCCCAAGTCTCTCTCCTGGAAGGAGAAGCGCGAGAAGGTCGACGAGATACTCACGGAGCTGGGCATCCAGCGGTGCTCCAACACGATCGTGGGCGGCGGCTGGGTGGTACGCGCGCCTTCTGTCTGCCCCGTCCCAAACTACTCTGCCGCAGCTTCGGGCATTTTGTGAGTGGTGGCTGCTCCCGCGGTTTTCTATTATTATTATTGTTATCATTTTTGCCCGTTTTGGAAACTCCTATTTATTCCTTTTCTCTCTCTGTTGTAATCTGCTGTTGTGTGGTATGCAACACGCCTAAACGCTCTCTCTCTCTCTCTCGGCGGTGTGTGATGATGTTGTGCAGCGCGGTGTGTCTGGCGGAGAGCGCAAGCGAACCAACATCGCCAACGAGCTCGTGGCCAACCCGTCCCTCATCTTTCTCGACGAGCCCACCTCCGGTACGCTCGCGTTCTTCTTCTTCGTTGCACTATTCCCGCCCTCCCGTTCCTTTCCACAGTACAGCTTTATCAAAATAAATAAATAAATAAATAAAATAAATTAAAAAAAACTCTACCAACCACCATCACCACCTCCAGGCCTCGATTCTTCGACGTCGCTCGGGCTGATCGTGTCCATGAAGAACCTGGCCAAGAGCGGCCACACGGTGGTGAGCACCATCCACCAGCCGTCCTCGTCCATGTTCCTCATGTTCGACCACGTCCTCCTCCTGGCCGAAGGTAGCCAGCTCTCCCTCTCCCTCTCCCCCCCCACTCCCCTCCTCAGGGACTTAAGAAGTTGTGTGCGCTGCCAGGCGGCTACGTGGTCTACTCCGGCACCGCGTCCGGCGTCCTGTCCTACTTTGCCAAGCTGGGCCTCCACGCCCCGCCTCACTACAACCCCGCCGATTTCATGCGTACGCCCTCCCCCCCCCTCAATGGCCGTTGCACGCGTATCGGATCAGTCGATTGGTGGACTCACACTTCTTTCTCCCATGCGCGCGCGTTGTGTGGATTGGCTGTTGTGGCCAATAGTGGAGGTGGTGACGGCCAATGAAACGATCAAGGACGGCAAGTCTGTCAAACAGATGCTGATCGACACCTACGCCGAGAACCAAAAGGCGATCGAGGGCAAGCGACCACAGATCTCGATCGGCGACGATGAGCGCGAGGCCATCCACGACATCAAGAAGGGCCCCAAGTACAACACGTCCTTCCACATGCAGATGCTGGTCATGGCCATGCGCGCCTTCAAGCAGCGACGGGGCGACATCCTCAACTGGATGCAGACCTTCACCATCATCGCCATCGCCATCCTCTCGGGCCTGCTGTGGTTCCAGATGGACAAGAAGGGTGCGTTCCCCAGCGGTCCCTGTGTCCCCTCGTACGGGGAGGGAGGCACCCTCCCTTGTTGTGTCTTTCTTTTATTTTTCTTATTTTTTTCTTTCTTTTTCTCTTTTAGAGAACGCCCTGGGCGACAGGACGGGCTTCCTGTTCTTCACGACCATGTTCTGGATCATGCAGCCCTGGTTCAACGCCCTCTACTCTTGTACGCGTCTCCTCCCGTTTTTCCTTTTCTTTTCTTTATTGGTTTTCTCCTTTTTTTGCTCTTGGGAATAGGTGTGCTCACGCGCTGCTTGCCCGTGCCCCTCCGTCAACACGCAGTCCCTCCGGAACGCGCGGTGCTCACCAAAGAACGAGCCGGCGGTAACTACCGACTGTCGGCCTACTTCCTGGGCAAGACCGTCGCCGAAACCCCGCTCGAACTTGTCCTCCCTTTCCTTTCCTCTGTCATCTCCTACTGGATGGTACGCGCGTGCCCATACTCTCTCTTTCTCTCTCTCTCTCTCTGTGTGTGTGTGTGTGTGTGTGTGTGTGTGTGTGTGTGTGTGTGTGTGTGTGTGTGATGTTGTTTTGTGTACACGCAAGTAGTGTGAAAAGTGTTGACTAACAAATCCATCACGCCACCAGGTGGGCCTCTCCGACTTCTTCCCGAACTTCATCTTCTACGTGGTCCTGGTGTGGCTCTACACGCTCATGGGCGGATCGATCGGCCTCTTCATCAGCGCCACGGTGCTCGACGTCAAGAAGGCCCTCACCCTCACCGTCATCGTGGTGCTGGGGTCGGTGCTGCTCGGCGGCTTCTTCATCTCGGCCGAGAACCTGCCGGTGTGGATCGCGTGGGCGCGGTGGATCTCCTTCATGAAGTACTGCTACGAGGCCGTCCTCATCAACGAGTTTGACCTCTCGCAGGGCCAGACCTTCACCCCGTCCAACCCGTCGTCCTACACCGAGATCACCGACCCCGCCACCCAGCGCGTCACCGGCTCGATGATTCTCGACAAGTACAACGTGGAGACCAACATCTGGGGCGACATCATCTTCCTCGTGGGCGTCATCGTGGTGTGCCGCACGCTGGCCTACCTCTCCCTCCGGTTCCTCAACAAGCCGCGCATGTAACACGCCAAGACGTCGCTTTACCTCGGTCGCAAGTTTTGTGTTACTCTTTTTTAATTATTTAATTTAAATCATCCAAATGTAAAGGATATTACACCAGCATTTTATTTTGGATTTTTTTCGCTGCAGCGACACGCAACATGGGCAGGACCAAGATTTGGCTGGATTGTGACCCAGGTACTCCTGAGGCAGGTGGCATCTTTTGATGCTCGGACCCAACGAGCTTACCTCCGGAGGTCGCGGGAGTGAGCCTCGGTGGGAAGAGAGCACCAAAAGGGATTAAAACGCACATTCGATTTGTTGGCACTTTCGTTGTTGTTGGCTGTGGTCGCGGCGGTGGTGGTGCGCAGGGCACGACGACGCGATGGCGATCATGCTGGCCGGGCACAGCCCCCACGTGGAGCTGCTGGGCATATCGACGGTGGCGGGCAACCAGACCGTGGACAAGACCACCGTCAACGCCCTGCGCGTCCTCGCCCTCGCCGACATCCGTGGCGTTGGTGCCTCTCACGCCACCGCCGCCACTCTTTCATTCGCGCCGGCCAAGCCAGACTTTATTAATTTTTATTTTTTTTATAAAAATTAAAAAACAAATTATTAATTGATTTATTTGTGGTAGACGTGGTGATGGGGCAGGCCCTGCCGCTCATGCGCGAGAGCAAGGTGTGCCCGGAGATCCACGGCTCCAGCGGGCTGGGCACCCGCTCCGGCCAGGAGGTGCCCGACCTCCCGCCCGTCGGCCGCCTCGTCCCCAAGAAGGGTGCTGCCCCCCCCCCACTCTCCCCTCATCTTTGGGCGCCTGCTCGCTCAACGACACACACACGCGCGCGCGCTCGCACACACACGTCTTTGCCAAACAGCGATCGTGCACATGTACGACGTGATCTCGCAGCACGCCAATGGGGAGGTGGTGCTGGTAGCCACCGGCTCGCTGACCAACGTGGCGCTGCTGCTGCTGGTGTTCCCCGAGGTCAAGGCCAAGCTCGCGCAGATCGTGCTCATGGGCGGCGCCATGGGCATCGGCAACACCGGTCCCGTCGCCGAGTTCAACATCCAAGTGCGCCAACCCCCCCCCCTCTCTCCCAATCCCCTCGCGCGCGTTTGGTTGGGTGACCGCGGGGGGGGGGCAATCCGGTCTCTCCAGTGCGATCCCGAGGCCGCCAAGGTAGTCTTCGAGTGCGGCGTCAAGCTCGTCCAGGTCCCTCTCGAGGTGTGTGTGTGTGTGTGTGTGTGTGTGTGTGTGTGTCGTGGCCTCTCAGTGCAGCCACATGTCCACGGCGGGGAGGGCTCGCTCACTTGCGTGTGCGGTGGTGGTGGTGGTGCGGGGGGGGGGGTGACAGGTGACGCACACGTGTTTGGTGACGGACGAGGTCGTGAAGGCGCTGGAGGGCTTCAACTCGCCCTTTGGCCGCCTCATGATCGACCTCCTCCAGTTCTTCGCGCAGACGTACAAGGACATTTTCTTCTTCGATTTCCCGCCCCTCCACGACCCGCTCACCATCGCCTACGTCATGTACGCGCATTGTGGCCCTCCCTCCTACATGGCAATGCACGTGGCGTCGAATGATTGGCTCTCTCTCTCTCTCTCTCACACACACACACAACATGCGTCAACTTGATTCAGCGATCCGTCCATCTTCCAAACCAAGCTGCTGCGAGTGGACATCGGTTCGAGCCATCAACATGTTGCCCCCCCCCCCAATGGCTGCCGGCCATGTCTTACTCCGGTAAGGGGGGGCGTGTGTGCGCAGAGACGAGCAGCGAGCTCAGCTTCGGGCAGACGGTGGTGGACGTGTGGCAGATGAGCCCCAAGCCGCGCAACGTGCACGTCGCCCAACGCGTCGACGTCGCGGCGTTCTGGTGCGGCGGCCCACCACACCACGCGCTCCCGCCCGTTGCTCGCCTGCGCGGCTGACCCCCCATGCGACAAACTCCTCCCTGTACAGGGAGATGATGCTCGCGGCCCTGCGCCGGGCCAACGAGCGGAGCCCGCTCAACGCGCTGCCCACGGGAGCGGCCAGGGAGGAGGTGGCCGACGGAGTGAAGCAGGACCTCGAGCCCACGGACGACGCCAGCGCCCGCGAGGCCGGCGTTGGCGCGCCTCTGCCCGAAAGGCCCATCGTGCCCCACTAGTAGGGGGCCACGCCACAACAGCAATAGACAAAAGTTCAAGAGTTGTTGGTGGTGATGATGATTTACATGCGGGGCTTGTTGAGGAACCGGAGGGAGAGGTAGGCCAGGAAGCGGGTGAGGATGATGACGCCGACGATGAAGATGATGTCGCCGTACCAGTTGGTCTCCACGCCGTAGTGGTCGAGCACGTCGCCGCCGGTGATGGGGGCGCCCACCGAGTTGTAGGCCGAGCGCGGGGAGGAGGGGGTGAAGGTCTGGTCGTGGGAGAGGGCGAACTCGTTGATGAGGACGATCTCGTAGCAGTACTTCATGAAGGAGATCCACCGCGCCCACGCGATCCACACCGGCAGGTTCTCGCGGCTGATGAAGAAGCCGCCGAGCAGCACCGACCCCAGCACCACGATGACGGAGAAGGTGAGGGCCTTCTTGACGTCGGGCACCGTGGCGCCGATGCAGAGGCCGATGCCGTTGCCCATCAGCACGAACAGGCACATGAGGAGCATGAAGAAGAAGAAGTTGCCCGAGTAGTCCGACAGGCCCACCATCCAGTAGGAGATGCACGAGAACAGGATCGGCAGGGTGAGCTCGAGCGGCGTCTCGGCCAGCGTCTTGCCCAGGAAGTAGGCCGACAGTCGATACGTGCCCGTCGCCCGCTCTTTCGTGAGCACCGCGCGCTCTGGCGGGACTGTGGTGCACGTGCGGCGAGCCAACCAATGGCCAATCAGCACACTTTGTCGACAGAAATGGGATGAAGGGGGGGGGGTAAACGTACAGGCAAAGAGGGAGAGGAACCACGTGTGCATGATCCAGAACATGGTGGAGAAGAAGAGGAAGCCGGTTCGGTCGCCGATGGCCGACTCCTTCTTGTCCATCTGGAACCAGAGCAGGCCGGCGAGGATGGAGATGAGGGCGATCTGTATGAGGTGCATCCAGGAGAGGATGTCGTGCCGCCGCTGCTTGAACGACCGCACGGCCATGACCCACGTCTGCGTGAAGAAGGAGGTCGGGTACTTGGGGCCCTTCTTCATGTCCCGCACGGCCTCCCGCTCGTCGTCGTCGATCTCGAGGGGCTTGAACGCCTCCCGGTTCTTGGCCTCGTTCTCGGCGTAGGTGTCGATCAGCAGCTGCCGCACCGTTCGCCCGTCGGGCACCTTTTCTGTCGACGTCACCACCTCGAGCATGAAGTCGGCCGGGTTGTACCGCGGCGGCGAGTGCAGGCCCAGGTTGGCAAAGTAGGAGAGCACGCCGGCGGAGCTGCCCGAGTAGACCACGTAGCCGCCCTCGGCCAGGAGGACCACGTTGTCGAACATCATGAACATGGACGAGGACGGCTGGTGGATGGTCGTCACCACCGTGTGGCCGCTCTTGGCCAGGTTCTTCATGGACACGATCAGCCCGAGCGATGTGGCCGCATCGAGGCCTGGTGGTGATGGTGACGTGCAGGGGAAACAGCGCATTAGCACTGGAATGCACTCGAGAGAGGAGGAGAGAACGCGGGCATGGCAAAGCGGGGGGGGGGTGTACCGGAGGTGGGCTCGTCGAGGAAGACGAGGGAGGGGTTGTTGACGAGCTCGTTGGCGATGTTGGTTCGCTTGCGCTCTCCGCCAGACACACCGCGCTGCACAACATCATCACCCCCGCATCATTAACCACCAATAGGCCGGCGGTTACACACAATCCACCAATCACCGTTAATCGCCGAACTGGTTAACCAGGCCATTCCGCAGGAGCGCGGAATTGCGGGGCTAATGCGAGAGCGTGGGGCAGAGAGAAGGCGCGCGTACCACCCAGCCGCCGCCCACGATCGTGTTGGAGCACCGCTGGATGCCCAGCTCCGTGAGGATGTCCTCCACACGCTCGCGCTTCTCCTTCCAGGAGAGGGAGCTGGGGAGCTTGAGGTAGGCGGTGTAGGAGATGGTGTCGCGCACGGTGAGGTTGGGGAAGAAGATGTCGTCCTGCAGCACGTAGGCCATGCGCCGCTTGAGCCGCCGGCCCTGGACGGGCTCGCCGTTGACCAGGATGTCGCCCGTCACGTTGAGCTTGATGCGCCGCGCCAGCACGTTGAGCAGTGTCGTCTTGCCCGACCCCGTCGGCCCCATGATGGCCACGACTTGCCCGGCAGCTACGCGACCGGAGACATTGTTGAGGATGGGTATTTCCTTCTTCTTCTTGAAGCGATTGGCAATCGAGTCGGGGATGGGCAGCTTGAGGAGGAGCCTGGCGAGGAGGTTCTTGGGCGGCAGGGGGAACACCACCTTGTAGTTGATGTTGCGCCACTCGAGGTTGTAGTGGGCCTTGGGCGGGTGCACGGAGAACGGACACGGCTGGTTGACCTTGGCGTACTTGCTCACCACGCCCAGGCCGTTTTCCTCATCTCCGCCCACCACTATGCCGTGCCGGTGCCGGAGGGCTTCGTCCCCCTCTTCGCCGTCGTCGGCTTCAACCCGTTTTATCTTGCGCTTCTGCCCAGCCCAGTCTTGCAGCTCCACGCTACTCTCACCGTCCGAAGATGACGAAGACATCCCCTGCCGCAGTGTTGGTTTGCTTGGTTTGGTGGGCGCACTGCGTTCTGTTGAGTGAGTTGTCCTCCCTCCTCAAAAATGTTTCGCCGCGGACGCGCCTTATTTGCTAGTGCCCGCGGAGCCTTTCTCGGGATATTGTACTTCCTCGAATGGGCGAATTCCGTTTTTCCCGAACCGGAAAATCTGCACCACTCGTTGAACGCCAAATACAAATATTCCACCACTCGAGATTTTGCGCACGGCCAAATAGCTATTTGCCGGAGGAGACAGTCTGCTCGGCGTAGGAGGAGAGAGAAGTGAGGAGGTCTTCGGTTCCGCGTGCCTGCATGCGTGCGAGGTCGAGACCAAGGCGCATGCCAAGCCGGGCCCTTCCTTTCGCTTCAAGGTCCGCTTCGTAGCACGCACACCAGTGACGCTCTCCCTCGTTGGCGAATTCCGCATCATGATCATTCGCCGGGCTACTTGACGCGTTGGGCTGCATACACCGCGATAGGGATGGCGCCGGGCTCACGCTCCACACACCACGCCCAACGAAGGCACCGCGGTCGTAGGACCACTCCTGCCGCACGCCAGCCCCCGCCAAGAGCTCTTCTCGTTCGAGCTGCCCCCCCCCCCCAAGCCAACTGTGGTGAGGAATTCTGTGGTGATAAGCATGTGCAATGTAGGGCGAGGAGATACCACGCCTTCCCAGCAGGCGCCCAGAGGGCTGCACACGCGGATGCGCCTCGGTTGCGTGTTGTCGCTCGCCCGAGCTGCCACCTGCTCGTCCTGGGCTGGGAGGGGTGCCACGGTGAGGTCGTGGGGCCACCAGCTCGAGTAGTGGGCGGTGTCTCGCAGGGCCTCACGCACAGCGCGAGCCTTCTTCTTGAGCTCTTTCTTTTCCTCCTTCGGTCCCCGTCCTCCTGCACCCTCTGGCCTCAGGAGAACGCAGTTGCGGGTGTGGATGGTGCCCTGCGCCCTCGACTGCCACCATTCCGATGCCATGATTTCTGTGTGTTGTGGTTTATGTTTGCGCTCTTGCCAGCTTGCTGCGTGCTCATCTGGTTCGACAGAATGTCAATAATAAATAATAAATAATAAATAATAAATAATAAATAATAAATAATAAAATAAGCTTTAGTGGGGGATGGTTCTGCATAGCAGGGTGGCCAGAGCAAGAAGGGCTCTTGGAGGGAGGCAAGGGAGAGGCGGGAAAGAGAGGCTATAGTCGGTCATCTTCGCTGTCTTCGCCCGTGTCTTCTCCCGTGGAGTATTCCTTGTCCCCCAGCAGCGGGAGCACCTCCCGGAACGTCCTCTCCAGCGCCTGCTCACGCCACAGCGCAAATGGGGGGGGGGCACCCTGTCAGTGAGGCACGCACGCAATTGCACACACGCCGTGACCACCACACATGCGAGGAGGGAGAAGCCCAAGGCACCTTGGCCTTCTTCTTGCCGGGGAGGGTGGCAGCGATGGCGTCGATCACGTCGGGCGCGACGGACATGGCGAACGCGCAGAGGATGGTGATGGTCTTGTTGCGGTTCGCGCGCAGGGACTTGCGGTTGTGTCGCAGGATCTCGGGGACTCCGTGCAGCTGGCCTGCGTGCGTGGCGCCAAGCGGGTAAACGACCACGGGACCCGTGTAGCCAAGCGCGAGGCGCGAAAGAGAGGTCGGGGCAGCGAGAGAGAGAGGGGGGGGAGAGGGGGGAGACACGCACTTCCGCTGACGTTGCTGTGCTTGCCCTTGCCCGACTTGGACAGGCCGGCCTCGAGGTCGAACTCGTCGAGCTCGATCTCCATGTCCTCCGGCCGCACGATCACATTCCTGGCGTTGCATTGGCAGGTTTCCAAGGAAATGAGCTGCCGCTGATGCAGGCGGGTTGAGCAGAGCAGTGTGGAATGGTGAGCACCTCTCCTCGTTGGGCTCGTCCTCGTCGTTCAGCGAGGGGTCCTCGCTCGACTTGTCCGAATCGTCGGCATCCTCCACTCGCTTTGGTTCACCACACACACACACACACACACACACACACACACACACACACACACACACACACACACACACACACACACACACACACAACACGCATGCACCATCACGGGCAACAACGAGAAGGTGAGACGAGCCCAACCACACGGGAGAGAGAGAGAGAGAGAGGAGGTCCGTACGGCGATGTCGTCGAGGTATTGAATGAGGGACTGCAGGTTCTGTGAAGTGAACGCGTTCATGTTCTGCATGTAGTCCTCCCTGGAGGCAGCACGACGCGTCAGACTTGTGGCGCAGGCAAAGAAGACGAGGAGAGAGAGAGAGAGAGAGAGCGTTGGGGGAGAGGGTTACCGGAAGGAGCTGCCGGTGACGATGCCCTGGAGGACCTTGGAGATGAGGACCAGCAGGCGCAGGGAGCCCGCGTCCGGCGGGGCGTCCATGAGGCCGTACTCGAACGAGTCCACCAAGGCGGGACAGAACAGCCGAAGGAAGAGGAAGTTGCCCACCGCTATCCGGTAGAATCTGAATAGATGGGGAAAGCAAGGACAAGGGCCGTCAGGGCTGCCACACGGAATGAATGGAATGAATGGAATGGAATGGAATGGCGTACTTCTTGGCCTTGCGCGGGAAGACCTTGCGGATCTCCTTCTTGAGCATCTGACAGAACCGGCGCAGCTCTCTGCGTGCAGCAAGTTGGGGTAAATATTAATTGCACAATTAGAGGGAAAAAAAGAAAATAAATAAATAAATAATAATGAAATGAAATGAAGGTGAATTAAAATTGTTGAGAGGACGCGTACTGCGGGAAGGTCGAGGCAGAGGAGAAGAGCTTGAGGAGCATCTTCTGGACCACGAGCTCGAGCTGAAGCGTGTTGAGGAGGTTGTTGTCGTCGGCCGTCAGTCGTCGCGGGTCCACCTCGATGCTCGTCAGCGCCGAGTTCGAGTCCGAGAGCTCGAGGTTCTTGTTCTGCCAATCCGGAGACGACGCGCGTGAGCCCTCCCCCTCCCCCTCCTCCTCTTCTCTCCAATGCCACAGGCGGGGGGGGGAGGAGGGAGTGGGCGTGCGCACCTTGGCGGCGGCGATGAGCTTGACCTCATGCACGAGCTGGGCGAAGCTGTGCCACAGGTAGGGCATGGCCTCCACCTTGGACCACACCTTGAACATCGTCGTGAGCGCCGTGTCCTCCCTGAACATGGTCTTGCTCGACGCTGCAGAGAAGAGAGGGGGGGGGGGGAGAGAGAGAGAGCATGAGCGAACGGGTGAACGAACAAAGCGAGCAGGCGGCGTTTGCGTTCACCCTTGCGCAGTTCGCGGGAGAGTTGGGCCTGGAGGATGGAGAGGGGCCGCCCGGCGTAGATGTAGGTGAGCATGATCAGCCTGCTGATGCGCACCGTGTCGACCTGGAGGAATGTACATTCCATCGTCGGGTCAGTCGGCGCGGCGCGGCGCAATCGGGCGCGAGCGAGGCGGCAGCACCTCGATGTGAGACTTCTTGGCACCGAGGATGAGCGCTTGGGCAAAGTCGGGATCGAGGAGCAGCTGTGGGCGGAGAGAGGGGGGGGAGCGCTCGTGGTGAGCATCGCGCAAAGGCCAATGGGGAGAGGCGTCGACGATCGCGGTGGGTTGGGGGGGGGGGGTGAACGCACGGCGGTGAACTTGGCGAGGGCGTCGGGGTCCTGCTTGACGCGCGGGAGCGACGAGTTGGCCGAGACGAACAGCAGCGGCTCGATGGTGGACGTCGCCACCAGCTGGTAGTAGTCCGGCTCCACCAGCCTCTCCTCCTACGGCACGGCCCAGAGTGAGCCCAATGATGTTCATAAATTAACATAATAATTTTTTTGACAAAAAAAACTCATTTATTAATTTACTTTTGTTAAAAAAATATTTATGTTAATTTATATAAAAAAGAAATGAATATAATAATAACAGGCCAGCGAAGTAGCCCCTAACTGGCAGAACGTTGGGGGGGCATGGTTACCTTGTGGCTGCGCCGGTACCAGATCCAGAGGGCGAAGGCGGCGAAGAGGAGGCAGCCCAGGACGACGACGGACGGGACCACCACCACGACGGCCACCACCGCGGTGATCCAGCTGTTGTCCGAGCTCACGGCTGCGCGCGTTTACGTTCGCGAGCTGAGCATTCCAGAGCGAGCGAGCGAGCGAGCGAGAGAAACGGCGAACGGGCGGCGGTGGGCGCACGTACGCACAAAGTCGAGGGCGTTGTACTTGAGGACCCATCCGTTGGCTCCGGTGTCGGAGTCGGTGACAAAATTGATGAGCATCTTGGGCTCTGCAGAGTTACGTTACACGTCAACGAACCACGGCGTCGTTGAGGTGACACGTCATGCCACGTCACGCCACCTCGGCGTTGAGGGAAGGGGGGCGCGCGAGGTGGAGAGATGAAGAGGGGGAGGAGTACGCGAGGTGGAGTAGCCGGAGATGTTGGGCGCGAAGCCGGTGAACTCGGCCACCATGGGGGAGGTGACGGTGGCGCCGTCGTAGATCGCCACGTAGTCGAAGCGGTACTCGAGATCAAACATGGTGAACTCGAACGCGATCCTGCCACCAGCCACGCAGGTCCCGGCCATCAGACGGGGGCGACGCTTGGGGGAGATAGTGGGGGGGGGGCGCCCACGCACTTCTCGACGTTCGGGTCGGCCGAGAGGTCGATCAGCCAGAAGCAGCTGAGGCTGTCCTTGTAGCTGTCGTCTCCGCTGCCGTCGCTCACCTCGCCCGAACGAGGGCCCTGCGCGGTGCCCTGGGCAAGGCACGACCCTGCGCGCGCGCGCGCACGGCCAAGCCAAACCGGTCAGGCGAGAAGACGGCCACCGTCTCGCCCAGGCCTCGAGCGGGGGGAGAGGGGGAGAGGAGGGGGGGGGGCACTGACCGGCCGAGTAGACGGCGTCCCAGCCCTGGGCCACGGTGTGGCCGTCGGTGTGGAAGTGCACGATGAGCTCGTCGCCCTGGTACCGAATCGGGTCTGCCGAGCGAGTGGATGAGCCGTCAGCCCCCACCCCCACCCCCACGAGCACAGCACAACACAGCAAGGCGAGAGAGGCGGGGTTGGTTTGGGGGGGGGGCAGGGAGCAGCGTACCGGGAATTGAGGAGCCAGAGTAGCGCGCCAACTCCGAAATTTTGGTTCCGCCCTCACTACACACGCAACGCAACGCAACGCACACGACCGGGGGGGAGAGAGAGAGAGAGAGAGAGAGAAATGAGCGAGAGCGAGGCCGCGACCGGAGAGTGGCGAACGGCGCCATGAAACGATGATCAGAATGTGGTGGGTGGTGGTGGTGACCGTACGCAGACCAGATGGAGACGTAGTCGCCCTCGGCCACGTCGAACATGGCAAAGTAGAGGTTCACCTCGCCCACCTTGACCGTCGGGGCGATGTGCCATTCGCAGTCCAGGTTGTTCCCGTAGCTGTGCGGCAGCAGCAAGGGCGGGAGTCAGATCCCGCGTCGCATGGCGAGCCCCCCACCACCTCCCGCGTTGTGTGACACACTCGCTAGCGGTACCTGTTGCCGGCCGAGCCGTCGGTGAAGTACTTGCTGGCCTCCGTGAGGACGGTGTTGGTGCACGCCGCTGACATCCAGAAATATAATAATTAAATTAATTATTCAATTTTAAAAAAATAAAAATAATTATTAGTGTGGCCTGGCGGGGTTGCGGGAGGGGTACCCAGCGGGACGAGGGCGAAGGTGGCGTTGAATCCGGAAAAGACAACCGACTTGTCGGTGGTGAACCGCAGGTAGAGGGACTCGCTGGTGCTCCGGAGCGTCTCGTTGATGGTCCCCGTGTAGATCGCCACCAGCGGGGCTGCCCCACCACACCCGCCAGGTGAGCGGCGCTCGTTCGGACACGCCGCGGCGATTAGAATTGGAGGGGGGGGGAGAGATCGCCAGTTACCGTCTTCCGAGGTGCCGTCGCGCACGTACAGGAAATCAAAGTTCAGTTCGATCTCGCCCTGGACGACGAGGTCCACCTGATTGTTCGCCGTCCCTGCACGCACGCACGCACGCACACATGATGTGAGGGGAGGAGGTGTGAGGGGGGGAGGGGGAGGCAGGGGCTACCTCCGATGAGGAAGACGCAATCGGATCGCTCGGTGTAGTTGGCCGCCCACCCGCTCCCGTCGCTGAACTGGCCCGCGGCTTGGTGGAACTTCTGGATTCCCATCAGACACGTGCCTGCGCGCGCGCACGTCAGCCACGCGGAGGGGGGGGTAAGGGCGGGCCGAGACGGTACCGGCTTGGAAGTAGGCGCCAAAGTTCTTGGCGGAGGAGGAGCTGCCCACGAATCGAATGAGGAGCGGCTCGCCCGGGTAGGAGCTGACCACCTCCGACGCGCTCTCGCTGAGCGGGCCGGCGTGGCTGCGGGAGGGAGAGAGGGCCACAACACGAGTTGAGACGGCAAGCGGGCCACGTCGTGAGGAGAGGGAAGCAGCGAGCTGCGCTGAGTAGAGAGAAGGTGTATGTGGAAGACGAGGGAAATGCGAACCTCATGAGGGCAGGAGTAGAGGACGACGCGCCAGAGTAGAAGGTGATCGAGTCGCCGGCGCCGAGAAGGAGAACGTCGATGTAGACGGACACTTGCCGCAAGGTCGTAGAGTTGGTCTCGTTTCCGCCTGTTCTCGACAACAAAAAATGACAACAAGTAAATAAGGCAAATAAATAAGTCATAAATAAATAATTAAATAAATAATTGGACCAAAAAAGACGACGAAGAAGAAAACAAAACAATAAAATACAAATAATAAAAGCCTGGTCAAGGCAAGTACCGTTGGGGTTCGGTTTCGGATAGAGCAGCCAGGTGCAGTCGAGGGACGAGTTCGTGAGAGCAGCGGGTGGTGTGGAGGGGAAGAGGGAAAGGGAGTTGAAGATGGCGTCGGGCAGCTCGAGGGAGCCATCGAGAGCAAAGTAGCCCGCCGACTCCTGCCATATCACCCCGCCCCCGCTGCACGGGCTGTCCGCTCCTGCCAGTGCCGATCCTCCCACTTTACGCCGTGGACATCCATCAAGTGATTAATAAAATGCAGGTTAAAAATCAAGAGACGTGGCCATCGAGGAAGAGTACGCATAAGGATCACCAACACCAGCATCCTTGTGTGCGCCATAGTGGATTTGGTGAGTGTTTTCGACCGTGGCAAATTTGCGGAAGTGGATTCAGGCGTTCTGCCAGAACAACTCCCAACAACAACAACAGATATAATTATCTGATGCTAGGATACGGGCGCCTCAGATTCGGTGGCGACAAAAGGAGACCAATACCAACCAAGGCCTCGTGCCAAGGTAAGAACACGTGCCTCCTCTCAAAAGGACAAAACCTCGCGGTACAACGGTAACCCCCGCAGAGATGAGACGGGGCTTTACTTTATAAGCGCTAGAACAGAAAGGCATGGTGGCGCATAAGTCTAGTAGCCACCCTGGTCGCCAAAGAGTTGGACGATGCGCGCGTTGTTGGGGTTGGCCGCGGGAATCCACTCGGGACGAGTCTGCCCCAGCCAATCCCACACGTACCCAGCCTGTTGCACAACACAACAAAACACAACATTAATGAAAACCGGTTGCCGGCAAAGCGCCAATTGGGCACGTCGCCTGGCGCACAGTTAATATTGCGGTGGCGTACAATGAGGTAGTGTCCAATTTGGCTCGGATGGAAGCCTGCCACACACCAACTGATGTGAGACCACCGGGCTGTGTGTGTGTGTGTGTGTGTGGGAGAGAGAGAGAGAGAGAGAGAAAGAGGGAGGGAGTAGCACACACCGTCGACGGGCTCAATGAGGTCGGAGGCCTTGCCGCCCCGCTTCTCCCACTCCTGGGCGATCTGGGCGAGGGGGAAGGGCACGTAGGCCGTGTCAAAGTGCTTGAAGGTGCTGTTCTTCGAGATCTGCAGCAGCACGTCGCTCAACTGAGCCGCGCGAGTCGACGCGGCGTTGCGGATGGTGGCGTTGGGGTTCAGCCTGGCAGCCACCACGCCCCCCGTTTGAGTGCACGCGAGCGTCACTTGTCTGGGAAGTGTCAAGAGGTGCCTGTGTACCACTGCCAGCAGGGGTTGATTCCGATGCAGGCCAGCCAGGAGTAGACGTGTTCGTAGGTGGGCCCGATGGGGTTCTTCTCGGTGCGCAGCGTGTCCCACAGGAAGCGCCCGTCGACCAACTAACGATTTTTGCAGTCATATCATCACCATCATCACCGCCATCATCATCATCATCGTCGTCGTCGTCATCATCAGAGGAGCCCAGAGGGAGAGGGGGCGGGCGGGGGAGTGAGAACGTACGCCGACAAGAAGGACGTGGCTTCCCGCGGGCAGCACGCCCGAGTCCAGATACTTGAGGGTGGAGAGGACATTGCTCGTGAAGTCGGCCACCGTGGTCATCTGCACACATCGGCGGAGGAGAGTGATCAGAGTGCGTGAGCGAGAACGTGTGTGCGTGTACGTGTGAACGCAGCAGCGTACGTGGTCGAGGTTGGGACGCTCGCTGCAGATGTCGTTGCCGATGTTGGCGTACACCGCGAGCACGGGCTGATCCACGCTGGCATTCCTCGCCACGGTCGGGACGATGCTCTTCAACTTGAGCGAGTTGGCGCCGTTCACTGAAACGTAGAGGAGCCCAATCATCAGCCAAATGCATGCGCGCGCACACCCAGTGAGCAAGCACTCGCTCCGCCCGCCGCTTGTGGCCAATGGGAGAGGGCCCTACCGGCGATGTTCTGGTAATCGCGATGATTGCACAGGTTCTGCTTGCGGAGGCGGAGGTAGAGCGAATCGACGAAGGGGTCCTGCACGTGGCCGCTCACCCTACGCCAAGTCGAGCACGCGTGAGCTTGAGACTATCATTGGGGTTTGTGGGGGGGGGGGTTAAGCGGAGACCGACCAGCTCTTGTGGGGCCAGTCGAGTTCGTTGGTGGCCCCGAACACCAGATCAGAGTAGGTGGACGAGTTGATGTACTGGCCCTCGAGCCACTCGGGCTTGATGCTGAAGTGCGCCTGGAGTGGAGCACGCGTTCGGTTACGCTCGTGACCGACACCAGGCTCGGGGGGGGGGGCGAGGAACGCACGGCAGCGCTGTCGCCAAAAATCACGGCTCCCATCTGCTGGCTGTTGGCGCACAGGAGCTCCTTCCACGGTCGGCCCGACGTGGGGTCCACGCCGTTGATGCCGTTGCAGTTGTAGTCGGCGCCCGCCTTGCCCTGCGTTGTCCGCCCAGCCAGGCGATCGCTCCCCAGATCAGTCTCGGACCGACGCCACACGCGAACTGAAAGCGATGCGCGTACGCTGGGGGCAGCCTTGCGGCCGGGATACACGGTGGGGTCATTGTCGTCGCAGTCCTTTCCGCGCCACGAGGTACCGCGCAGAGTCTTGAATGCTGCGCAACACGGACACACATGCAAGCATGTGGGTGGACCGTCGGTCAAGTCGGTTGCAATTGCGGTTAGAAGATAGATGATAAAGTCGTACTGGAGAAGCGGTCATCGTCATCGTCGATGAGGGGCAGATGGTCCACAACGGGCTCACTGCGCACGGACTTGCGAGGAATGCGAGCGAGCTTGTCGAACAAGGCCAGCACCTGGTCCCTCACGCCCGCCGCTGTGCCAGGCAAGACACGAGCGTTACAAAAAGGCGCGTGGTTGACTAAAAAACGAACGCAGGTGGGCGGCGCACCTCGGCCAACGCGAGCGGAGGCTGATGAAGAGGAGGAGGAGTTGGAGAAGAGCAGGCACTGGGGCTTCTCGCAGATGCGCAACCCGTCGATGCACACCTCGTCCTGCCGCCATCTACCATTTAGCAAATGAACACGGCCAACGAAAAAGAGAGGCCGCCGCTTTCGTGCCGCAAGGAGGAGGTCGTACGGGACTGGAACCGGCAACGTAGTGGTTGATGAGAATAGGCCCGGCCACGAACACGAGGTCCTCGCAGGTGCGTTGGTACTCCTTCGGGAACAGGTAACATATCTGCGCGCACATCCTGATAATAAGCAAACAAGATCTTTGCACACGCCGTGGGTGGTGGGAAGCGGCGCGTTACCTGTTCGAGGGCGAGGCCCATGTCATTGCCGTGAGTGAGGGTATATTCGAACAGGGTGTTGGTGATGATGGTGCAGTAGAAGCACGACCATCCGTTGCCTTCAACTCGCGCCGGAAGGGACGAGAACGTGAGGGCAGCGATCAATACAAGCACCACCAGAGCCTTCATCTTCTCCGCCGGCCTTCCACCTGTACCGGGAGGATCGGCAGAGACGGTTTCATAATTAATTTGTCGACAACATGTCGCGAATTCCACGGCGAACGAGAATCGCCGGTTTTCCTGTCGGCGTCTGCCTGACGTCATGTAGTGCACAGGCATACTCGCCCGGCACTGTCATCTACAACGCATCATATTCTCTGCCCACGCAACGGCAGATTCGCACCTCCCTTCATACTCTTAAGCATCTTGATTCTCTCGCTACTCGCGAGCAACGCGCAACCTTTCACCACGAGGAGGGCTACAGGCTTTAGCTTTTCAACAACTTCGGCTTCTCTGAGGAGCACACTCACTACTTCCGCGTTCCCATCTCGTCGTCTCTACAGTCCGTACAGCAACTCTGCAATGACCGAAACCGCTACGTTTGGCGCTGGCTGCTTCTGGGTACGTGTGGGCGCACGTTGCCAACGGGTCGCACCTGGTGTTTGTGGCCGGCTCTATTGGAAGATGTAGCTGAGAGATTGATGTGCGCGTAGGGTGTGGAGAAGTTCTTCCGTAAGGAGTTCGGCTCTGCCCTTGTGAGCACCGAAGTCGGCTACGCTGGCGGCGACAAGGCCCACCCCACCTACCGTCAGGTTTGCGATGGCGACACCGGCCACGCCGAAGGCACGTCCCTCCTCCCAATCCTTCCCAAGTCCGGCTCTGTCTCGTCCTGCTTTGGTGGTCGCAATATACTCATCGTGGCCGCGTGGTGACCCTCACCCGGCGGCGTGTCACATCTGTGCAGTGGCCAAGCTCGAATTCAAGAAGGACGCCGTGGACTACGCGAGCCTGGTTGAGTTCTTCTTCCGCATTCACGACGCCTCCACTCCCGATCGTCAAGGTACATGCCCTCGCTCACCTCGCTTGATCTTTCCACACACACACACACACACACACACACACACACACACACACACACACACACACACACTCAACACACACTGACTGTGGCGCGTTGTACAGGCAACGATGTGGGCACCCAGTACCGTTCGGTGATCTTCTACCACACGCCCGAGCAGAAGAGTGCGTATTCGCCTCAAGTGTAGGCATTGTCTCAATGTGCGGACAACTCACGCCGTTGCATTTTGGTGAGCGCAGAGGTGGCTGAGGAGGTGATGGAAAAGGTGCAGAAGGAGCACTACCCTCGCTCCAAGATTGTCACCCTGATCGTCCCCGCGGGCCAATACTGGTCGGCCGAGGTACGGCTCTCGATGTCACTCGAATTACTCGATGTCTCACGTCTTCCGTCGTCTTCGGTCTACAGGACTACCACCAGCTCTACTTGGAGAAGAACCCCAGCGGCTACTGCAACCACAGGCTCCGTTGGTGAGCACGCCTTCACGCCTGGCCGCGAAATCGTTCATTGCCGGCCCTCTACACTTGGCGCCATGATTCGCTTCACGGTATAACACTGCATATAGCTTCTTGTCTCACGACTCGTGAGCACCCTCCGCCCTGCTCGTCTTCTCTTTCTCGTTTGGCGCCGTTGCTGCTGGAGGTGGTGAGCTTCGCGGGGTGGGCGCTGGGAGCGGCTCGGGCTCTCGGCCGCTCAGGGCCGGCAGCCACTCCTTGCGGTACACGGCGGTTATGTTCTTCTGCGACGCCACCACCGGAACGGCACCACGTTAGCCACAACGCAACCACGCCGTGTGTTGTGGCACGTACTAGCTCAAAGGTCGTGGTAGACGAGCTTCCGTGGAGCTCCCGCTCGAAGGCGTCAAGTTGCTCCATGAACCCTCCGTTGGGCCTGTCGTTTGTCGCCACGTTGGTCATCGTTTGCACATCGTGCGCGTGCTGCGCAGTGAACAGTTATGCGTAGGAAGCTATGACACGTTACCGCACACCCGTGCGCCGTTGCTTGACGTGGATGAAGGCCTGCTTGAGGGTAAGCCCGTGCGCGCGCATGAGGTAGGCTATCACGACCGAGGCCGAGCGCGACACGCCCGCCGTGCAGTGGACCAGGATCTTGCCTCCCGCCTCCCGCGAGCGCTCTTTCATGCGCCCACCCCCCCAAGAGAGGCGTGACGTCAGCGCGACCAATTGGCCGCCTTGCGGTCTTTGCGCTGAACTGAAAGCCGGCGCGCACCGATGAAGTCCAAGGCCACGGCAAAGTGGCGGGAGAGGGACTCGTTGGGCGAGTCGAGCACGTTGATGTGGAGGTGGTGGGAGGGGCCAAAGGCCTCGCGCGTGCGGCGCAGCATGACGTCGCTCACGGTGAGCACGTGCGTGATGTTCCGCTCGCGGAGGCGCTCCACCGACACGGCAGCACGAACGCTGCCGAGGAAGAGGAAGCCGGGCACCATCTCGTGCATCTCCACATCCACCACTGTCTTGAGCTGTCCCAGGCTGAAGTTGTCCATCGCCCTTGTCCCTTGTGCTTGCTTGTGTTTTGCTTTTATAAAAAAATAAGAAAAAAAAGAGTTTATTTTCCAAGGGACAAGAGAAAAAAGGATAACCTCCGCTACTCGTGCGGGTGGGGCTGAGGCAAGGGCAGCGAAAGCCTGTGGCGACGGCGGCGAGTCAGGGGCAACTCGTCATCTTCGTCGCGGTTGCTGTCAGCTCGGTGTGCGGACTGCACGAAGGACACGGCCCGCTGTAGGATCATCGACCAATCTTGCGTGATTGTCCTCCTCCTCTTCTTGGGGCTCCACCTCAGGGACGAGGAGAGCCTGCTGCTCTGAGCCTTTCCATGTGCGCACGCGCAGGTCGGAGGGGCAGAGCCAACACATGACTCGTCCCCCTCCTCGCGTTGGTCCTCATCGTCATCGTCGTCGTCGCCGCCTTCGGTTTCCATGGTCATCGAGGAGTACTCCTCGCACTCTCCTTCGTCGTCCGCATCCTCGTCGAGGTCACGTTCGTCATCTTCGTCGTCACTTGTCCTGCTCCGCTTCTTGCTGGCCTTGCGCTGCTTCTTGAGCTCCTCCTTCAGCTCTGTGACCTGTTGGCTGAGTTGCGCCAGGAGGTCGTTCCCTGCTGCCATGTCATGCCACGTCAGCAGCTGCTCGAGAGGCAGTGCCACACACACGCACGCACACACATCACAGCACACACACGATTTGTTTCTCTTACCGGGCTTGCGCAGGTCGTGGGGCTCGACGCGGCTCTCGCGGCGGGCTTCGCTCCGTTCTCTGTTGACGGCCAACACGAGGGCGTCGTAGGCGCGCTTCAGGCTGGCCTCGGTGCGGTCGTCGATCAGCCGCCGCGAGAGCGGGGTCATGGACACGATCTCGCGGTGGTGCAGGCCCCACTCGAGGTACGACATGTAGCCCTCCTCCGTCCACTCGAGCTGCCACCTGTAGGCTTGCTCTGTCCCCACGCGCGTTTCGCCGTTGAGCACAACGTTGCTTTACGAGATTTGTGGGGGGGGGGCTCGAGCCTAGAGTCTCAGCACGAACCTACTGAGCGCAGGCCGATGTAGGCGTCGGTCGTGAAGAGCTCGAGA